>JACEEZ010015734.1:35000-60000 GCA_016584305.1 Chionoecetes opilio
GGGTGCCTCACTCATTGATCACATCTGGTCAAATCATTTCAATGTAATTACTAAGTCTGGAATACTAGCTACTGATATAACTGACCATTTTGCACCTTTTATTATATGTACGGAAAAATTTAAAGACGATATGAAGAAAACCATTACTTACAGAAGCTACAAGGATGTTGATGCTGAAGAATTGTGTAAAACAACAGAGGGATTATTAAGGGAATGTCAGTTTACTAATGAGGCTAATGAAGATTTTACACAATTGATTAATATAATAACACTAGCAACAGATAAACATATTCCATGGAAGACCATAACAATAACCAGAAAACGACAAATGAAGCCCTGGATTACATATGAATTAGAATTGCTTATTAAAGACAGACACAAACTTTACAAGAAATTTACAAGAAGGCCTCTCACCTATGGTAATGAATATAGGAGTTTAAGGAATGTGGTTAATGCTAGATTAGACTCTGCCAAGAAGACATACTACAGATTAAAACTTAGTACAGCCTTTGGTAATAGTAAAATGATGTGGAATACAATTAATGAACTTTTAAACTCTAAGCAGACTAAGAAAACGGACATTGATAAGCTATTGGTAAACGGTGTGTCTATATCACAGCCAAATGCAGTGTGTGATGAAATTAATAAATATTTTACTAACATTGGTCAACATTTGGATACAGCTCTACCTGTTCCAGAAGTATCCCCATCACAGTATTTGAGGGGTAATTTTCCCTGTATAAATTTGACCCCAACAACTCCAGAGGAAGTGATAAAAATCATCAAAAAACTGAAAGAGTCAAGTCCCGGTTACGACAATATTCATGCCAAGGTAATCAAACTTATTTCCCCTGCAATATCTACCATTCTATGTAAGCTGATCAATGAGTCGTTTCAGAGCGGCATATTCCCAAGCAACCTAAAAACTGCTAAAATCATCCCTATTCATAAAGGTGGAGATAAACTACAGCCACATAACTACCGCCCAATATCAGTATTATCTACTTTAAGTAAAATAATAGAAAGAGTGATGTATGAGAGACTAATACAATTCTTAGACACTAATAACATATTATCAAACAACCAGTTTGGCTTCCGCAAAAATGTCTCACCACAAACAGCGATTGTTAAACTCATGAACGATATTTTGATTGAAAATGAAAAAGGTAAATTCACAATGGCAGTATTCCTTGATTTAACAAAAGCCTTCAATACAATAAATCATTCTATATTACTTAAAAAACTTGAATTCTATGGTGTAAGAAACAGGACACTGAATTGGTTTCGAAGTTATCTATCAGGGAGAAAACAGTTTACTGAAATTAACGCTGTAAAATCATCCAATGAACAGGTATCAATGGGAGTTCCTCAGGGCTCCACGCTCGGACCTCTTTTGTTTCTGTTATTTATTAATGACATCACCAGTTCACGTATGTATTATATTAGATTATGTGCCCTAGGTAATTATTGAAATTTACATAGATAATTATTTTTGGGAGCTCTTTAAAAATGTTTACATTAAAAGAGCTCTGCCTTGATATTTGTGAAATGTTAATTTTCTTCGGGTTAAAGATGGGCAAATAAACAATTTTGACTTTGACTTTGACTTTGACTTTGAGAGAGAGAGAGAGAGTGAAAGAAAAGTGTATGAGTGTGTATGAGAGAGTGAGTGGGAGAGGTAATTATTGCAATTTACGTATATTATTTTTAGGAGCTCTTTAAAAATGTTCACATTAAAAGAGCTCTGCCTAGATGTTTGTGATATGTAAATTTTCTTCGGTTTATAGTTGGGCAAATAAACATTTTTGACTTGACTTGCGAGTCTGTGTTTGAGAGTGTGTGAGAGAGAGAGAGAGAGAGAGAGAGAGGAGAGAGAGAGAGAGAGAGAGAGAGAGAGAGAGAGAGAGAGAGAGAGAGAGAGAGAGAGAGAGAGAGAGAGAGAGAGAGAGAGAGAGAGAGAGAGAGAGAGAGAGTATGAGTGTTAGAATGAGAGTGTGTGTGAGTGTGAGTGAATGTGAGAGAGAGAGAGTGAGAGAGTGTGTGTGTGTGTGTGTGTGTGTTAGAGAGAGAGAGAGAGAGAGAGAATTTTGTACCAGTTTTCACACTATCGACGCTGAAGCTAATGGACAGACAAATTGCTTCATTTCTTTTCCAAACTTTGCCAGCCACCAACACCAGGAAAACTCGATTCATTTTCTTTCCCAGGCGAGAGCAAAAACAATACCCCGAACTTTGAAAAAATAGGTATAAAATATAAATTTCCTACATCCAATCTTGCACCAAAAATAAACAAAACCTTGAAAAAAAAAAACATTCTTTAAAGCAAAAAAATATATCAGGAAAAAAATAGCTACAATCAAAAATTTAAAGAAAAAGGGAAATTTTGAAGTTCCATATTTTTTTTTCCGGGAATGAAAGAAAAAAAAAGAAAAGAAAAGGGAAAGGGAATGAGAGAAAGACTGAAAAAAAAGGGAAAGAATGAGAGCGAGAGAGAGAGGGGGAAAAGAGAGAGAGGGAAAATAGACAGGAGCGAGAGAAAAAAAAAAGGAAAAATTTCAGGTCAGAGAGGCTTTGTTGTTTGTCTTTTAAAATCGGGGTTTTTGCTCTCTCCCTTTGGGGTTGGGCCCCCAAAAATCACGAGAGAAAACTTCCCAATCAAACGAACTCCCCGGGCACTATTAAAATTTCCCTAAAAAAATATGGAAAAAGCCCCACACAGAGAACTTCCTCCTCTTACTCTTTTTTTTTGGGCGTTTTTATTTCCTTTCTCTTATTTTTTATTTTTTCCTCTCTCTCCCCTTTTCTTTTTCTCTCTCCTCCCCCTCTCTTTTCTTCTCTCTCTCTCTCCCCTCTTCTTCTCTCTCTCTCATCTCTCTCTCTCTCTTCTTTTCTCTCTCCTCTCTCTCTTCTCTTTTTTTTCTCTCTGCCTCGTTCGCCCCACCTTTTCTCACCCTCCTGCACCTTTTTTTTTTTCCCTTTCTTCTTTCCTTTTTCTTATTCCCTTTTGTTTTTTTTGCCATTTGCCTTTCCTCCTCCCCTTTTCCCCCTCCCCCTTCCTTCCTCCTCCCCCTCCTCCTCCCCTCCTCCTTTTTCCCCCTCCTTCTCTTCCCCTTTTGTTTCTCTTCCCCCTCTTTGCTACTGCCCTTTTTAAATTTGACCCGAACCTAAGTTTTTGGGAAAGGATGGAAAAAGAGGGGGAAGGATTATAAGAAAAAAGGGAAAAAAAAAAATATTGCTAAAACCCCCCCTGGGGTGAAATATAAAATAATTTTTGGGAAACCAAATAGTTTTAAAACTTTTTTGGAAAATAAGCACCCCTCGGGTCATACTAAACACACCCCCACACACCACACACACCCCCCACACCACACACACCCACGCACGCACGCACGCACGCACGCACCACCCACACACCAAAACACACACACACAACCACACACACACACACACCCACACACCCACCAAAAAAAACACACACCACACACACACCCACCCACACACACCAAACACACAACCCACACACACACAAACAAAACCCCAAAACACACAACCACAACACCACACACCACAACACACCACACACACACACCCACACACACACACACACACCACAACACACACCACAAACACACACCCACACCACACACACACACACCACACACAAAACACCACAACCCCACAACACACACACACACACACACACACACACCCCACACACACACACACACACCACACACAAAACACAACCCCAAAACACACACCCCCACACAAAAAACCACACACACACCAAACAAAACACACAAAAACAAAACACCAAAAACCACACAACACAACACACACACACACAAACAAAAAAAACACACACACACAAAAAAAAAACCCCCCCCCCCCACACCACACACACACACACACACCACACACACCCCACACACACACACACACAAACAAAACACACCAAAACCACACACACACCAAGGCAATCTGTAAAATTTTTTGGGTTCCCACCCGGGTTTAGTTGCATTCAGCGGGGCTCCAATGAATGATCCCCCCCCACCTTTTCAGCTCCCCCCGCGCTTGCTTTCATCCTTTTTTGTGGGTCTCTCATTATTTTTTCTTCCCCATTGCCAAACCTCTTTTTTTTCCTCTTCATTCACGTCATTAAAAAAACTTCAAAATTCTCCCTTGTCCCTTCCCCTTCTGCACATCATGATTTTTTTTTTCATTTTTCCCCCATTTTTTTTTCTCTCTGTCTGGCCGTTTCCCCTCGTCTCTGTTTGTCTCTGTCGCCCCCCTCGCCTCTGTTGTCTGTCCCCTGCTCTGTCTGTCTCTCTCTGCCTCGTCGGGGCTTTCTCTGTCTCTGTTTTGTCCCCTCTGTCTCTTTTCTGTTTTTCTCTGCCTCTGTCTGTCTCTCTCTGCCTCTGTCTGTCTCTCCTGCCCCTGTCTTTTCCCCTCTGCCTCTGTCTGTCCCCTCTTGCCCTGTCCCGTCTCTCTCTGCCTCTGTCCTGCTCTCTCTGCCTCTGTCTGTCTCTCTCTGCCTTTCCCGTCCCCTCCTTTCCCCTGTCTGTCTCCTGTCTCTGGGGACATTTGGACTGCAATTTCACTTTGATTTTTGATTACATCTATTTTTTGAAAATTTTTTCGTTTATGTAATTTCTGCAAAATTGTGGCAATTTTTTTTAATTTCCCTTTTCTCTCTCTCCCTCCCCTCTTCTCTCCCCTCCCCTCTTCTCTCTCTCCCCTCTCTCCCCTCTCCCCCCTTCCCCCCTCTCTCTTCCCCTTTTTTCTCCTTCTCTCCCCTTTTCCCCTCTTCTCTCTCTCTCTCTCCCCCTCTCTCCTCTCCCCCCTCCCCCTTCCCCCCTCTTTTCCTCTCTTTTCCCCCCCTCTCCCCTTTACAAATCCAACCCCGAAGTCTCACTTTATACTTTTCCCCATTCATCTTAAAAATTTCTCCCCCGGGGACAACCATTCTTCTTTAAAGACTCGCCTCTAATATATATGTTGTGGGGAATAAATATAAACCAATATTTCGTATATGTACCTCAAAATGGAAAAATTTTAAGATCTCTCATTGGGAAAAAAAAAAAGGGGTATTAAGGAAATTTCACGTATATTATTTTTTCTACGTGGTTATCATGTTGATGGGTTTTTTGTGACATTTATAATTCACTATATATTTTTTTTGGGCGTTTTGAAAAAGTCCTTTCCATGTGGGGCATGCGATGTGCCCCGAAAGAACTAAATATTTTTTCCCCACTTTCTCCCTTGTGATTTAAAAGCTAAGAACTTTTTTTGTTTTATTTTTTTTGTGTAAAAGGGGTTTATAAAAAAATAATAATAATTTTTTTTTTAAAAAAAATCAACAGAAAAAATATTTGAAAAAACAAAAAAATATAAATTTTTTTTTGTTTGTTTTGTTTAGAGGATAATGCCTCAGAACCATGTGATCTACCCCCTGCTGCATATAGTGTTTGGGCCCAAGCCAACCCCCCCGGGGGGGGTTCCCAAACCCCCCGGTTGGGCCCCCGGTTTCCCCTTTACTTTCGGGTGGGGCGGGGCCCAGGGTTTTGAAAGCCAACCCATCTATTTTTTCGCCCGCCCGGGGGTTTTAAACCCCGGGGCTTTCGGGGGGGAAGCCGAGCGGCTAACAACTAACCCCAGAGTTCCCCCAAAATACATGAGGAAAAAGAACTTAAAATAATAAAACAAATAAATTTAAAATATATTTTTTTTTGGTTTAGCACTTGAGTTTTTTCCTCACGGAGTATATTGGGTTTTTTTTTTTTTCTATTTTTTTTATAAAGTTTATGTTCCCCCCGATAGGGAGAGGAAGGTGTTGGTTTTTATAAATTAAAAAAGATGACCTAAAAGTGAAGGCATGAGACCCTTATAACCCTTTAAGGCCAGGGCTTTTTCCCTTTTCTTTACAAAAAAAAATTTGGGCAACAAATGAAATTTCAAAAAGTTTGCTTAATTTACCAATTGGGGTTAGGGGGACAAGGATCCCAAACAGGTCAATCTATATAATATAAATTATATTCATTAAAAACTTTTTATGGGGACCCAAATTTTCAATAGAAATTATGTTTTTGGGGCCCAAGGGGGTTTAAAACTCGCGATTACCCAAACCTTTTTTCCCCCATAACACTTAGATTGATGGTCAAGAAAACAGGCATTGTGGACGGGAAGGCTTGGCGTTTTAGTTTTCACACCTCCCCCCCTATCTTTTGTTATCTCCCCTCTATCTTTGCTCTGCTTCCCCAGTTTTTCCTTCAAATTTACGTCTTTTCTTAATTTTTTTTTGGTTTTTTTTNGTGACAAGGATCTACAGTCATGACTATATAATATTAATTATTAACATAAAATCGTGCTAATGGTACCACCAAATTTAACAATGGGAAATTATGTTCTGGGCCTCAAGGGGTTAAAGTTCGCGATTACTCTCCAGTCTCATAACACTTAGATTGATGGTCAAGAATCAGGTCATTGTGGTGACGGGAAGGCTTGGCGTCAGCTTATCACACCTCCTCCCTATCTTCTTGTTATCTCCCTCTCTATCTCTTGCCCTGCTTCCCAATTATCCTGTCTTTTATGTCTTCTTATTGGATGGCGTGCATATCTTTTTTAGTCTCATTATTTTTTCTCTTATGATTTGATTCTTTCTTCCATTTTTTTTCTTTTTTCTTAATTTTTTAAATATTATCATTATTATTATTATTATTATTATTATATTATTATTATTATTATTATTATTATTTATTATTCATCATCATTATTTATTTGATTCATCCCTTCTGTGTTTTTTCTGTCTCAAGTTTCCCCCCAATCCATTACCTTTGTAGCTTCTTCCTTTAACATACTTTTTTTTCCTTCATTATTAAATCGTCTTTTTACATCGCCACACTTTCTTATATTTTCTTTTTTCCTCTGGTGTTTATTCTTCCCCTCATTACCTCTCTCACTCATCCTCAATACACACTTCTGTCTTTTTGTCTATTTTCCTCCTTTTCATCTTTTTCTACCTCTTTTTCTTCTTCAAATTCTTCTTTACTCTTTTCATACACCCCGGAAAAATCTTATCTTCCACTCTCTCTCCATTATTCTCTCTTTATCTCTCTTACAGCGTTCCTCGTCTATTTTTTGCTATCATCTCCGCGTGCGAGATGCGCGAGGTGAACTCAGAGAGAGAGAGAGAGAGAGAGAGAGAGAGAGAGAGAGAGAGAGAGAGAGAGATCCATAACGAGGCAGCGCAGTGGGTCCCAAAACAAGCTCAGAAAATTGGGTGTCTCGCGAAGCCAATTTTGCATTATGTCAATAGTGGCGCGTTCTTTGTCCTCAAATTCGTGACCTTTCCCTCGCACTCTTTTGTCTTGACGAAAAACTGGTCACATCTTATCTTCTTTTGTTCCTTTACCTATATTTACCTTTCTGTGCCGTTTTTTTCTCTGATTTTTATTTATTTTTCTTACAGTTATTTTGCCTGACGAAAATAGGTCACATCTTATCTTCTTATGTTCCTTTACCTGTATTTTACCTTTCTGTATCGTTTTCTCTAATATCTATGTCGCTCTGTCGCTGTTTCTCTCCATGTCTACGTCTGGCAGCTTTCAGAAATAATAATATCGAATTTTTTTTTTTTTTACATTTGCAAACCCCAATGACGAATTTTTCCCTTCCCTTTACTTCACTTTTTGTTCCTTTACCTGTATTTTATCTTTGTGTTGTTTTCTCTAATATTTGTGTCTCGTTGTCTCTGCTTCTCTGTCGGATTTCATAAATAATCAAATATATATTTTTTGTTACATTTGCAAAACTCTAACGGTATTTTTTTCCCTTTCCTTTTACCTTCACTTCTGTTTATTATTATTTTTTTGCTTTACCTCATGATATGAATTGGCTCAAATTGCATCTCGCGAGAGTTGAAACTTTATTATCTTTCCCGTAAAAAAACATATCTCAGCCTAATTATTTTACCTAAACAAACACAAATATAAGAAAGGCCTTGAGAAGCGAAAATACCTGAGAAATATAAACAACTATTTCAGGAGGGAATCTATGAAATTGGTCTATGAATCTATAAAGCAACAATAACTATGTACAACAAATATAAACAATAACAATGTACAACAAATATAAACAATAACAATGTACAACAAATTTATCAGAAAATCGTCGTAAGCCAACTTAGTCAACGCTCATTCGGCTCAGAACAGAAGCGTTGTCGTTACTGACGTTGCTTTCTTTACGGTGGTCGTGGTGACAGTCATGCATTGTCATGATGTGAAGGGAAGTTATCGTGACCTGGATTGGATTCGACCTGATTCTGACCTGACCTGGACCTGACTTGAACTTGATTGTGACCTAAATGTTAAGTGATGAATGCAGTGCCATGAAAATGTTAAGAAGTTAGTGCGTAATTCTAGCTACAGTAATAAACTATAAGGATGAACTAAGGTGATAAACTAAGGATTTTACCAGAGTGTATATTTATACATATAGGATGCCTTCACCGGTGTTATGGAATTTAATTAATCAAAAAGCATCTAAAGTTGAGCAGGTTCCTTTTTTTTCTATACATTTTCAGAGAAGCGTCGAAGCTACTCCTAAGATTATGTTTGATGTATTTTAGGTTATTTTGAAAGTAACAAACCTAATCAACTTATTTTTGATCCTCTTCATTATGGAAAAAGATTTGTCGGCTCTTATTATTTCCACCCAGGAAGGTTATGTGATCGGTTCGGTTTGTGTGTTTGTTTGTTAGCAGGATTGCACTAAAGGTTACGCTCAGATTTGCATGGAAATTTTACTAGAGGTTGGGCATGGCTGAATCAGATTTGCACAAAAGTTTTACCATTGTTGGGGGATGGCGGAATTTTGAAATGATATCTCTCTCTCTCTCTCTCTCTCTCTCTCTCTCTCTCTCTCTCTCTCCTCTCTCTCCACTCTCTCTCTCTCTCTCTCTCTCTCTCTCTCTCTCTCTCTCTCTCTCTCTCTCTCTCTCTCTCTCTCTCTCTCTCTCTCTCTCTCTCTCTCTCTCTCTCTCTCTCTCTCTCTCAGTCTTTTGTTTCCAGGGTGCATCCATCAGTGCATTCCCTTTGTCGCATCACCACTCATCACGTCCCTGTCGTCACCCTCACTTTCACACACTCTTACTCTTACTCCTCTCTTTCTTCCCTTCTCCCTCTTCCCCATATATTCCTCTTTCTCTAAGTTTTGTATTCTTGTCACTCTTCTTACGTCATTCAATAGTTGTTCTTTCTCTGTTCTTTTTTTATATTTCTGTGCGTGTGTGTTTGTGTGTGTGTGTGTGTGTGTGTGTTTTGTGTGTGTGTGTGTGTGTGTGTGTTTGTGTATGTGTGTGTTCGTACTCCCAAGTGTAAGTATAAACAAACAAAAAAATATCCTACCTCATGACAAAGGGGAGTCGAAACAAAGAAAGCAAACAAAAAGAAAGAACAAGTAAAAAAAAATAAGGGCAACTTGAGAGTTGAAAACATGGCGCGTTAGAATGCTTGGCACGTCTGTTTGTTTGACAGGAAGGAACGAAGGGAAGGAGAATATTGAGAGAGAGAGAGAGAGAGAGAGAGAGAGAGAGAGAGAGAGAGAGAGAGAGAGAGAGAGAGAGAGAGAGAGAGAGAGAGAGAGAGAGAGAGAGAGAGAGAGAGAGAGAGAGAGAGAGAGAGAGAGAGAGAGAGAGAGAGAGAGAGAGCTAAGCCACTCGTGACAGCCTTAATGACCTCTTGGCACGGGAATGACAGGTTAATGAGACCAAAGAAGCGTCATTAACAGGGCTACTTTGAGGGTGTTTCATTCCCACCTGTCGCCCCCCCTCACCCCCTCCCTCCACCCTTACCTGCTTCACCTCATCATGTACTCTCTCTCTCTCTCTCTCTCTCTCTCCTCTCTCTCTCTCTCTCCTCTCTCTCTCTTCTCTCTCTCTCTCTCTCTCTCTCTCTCCTCTCTCTCTCTCTCTCTCTCTCTC
This sequence comes from Chionoecetes opilio, assembly GCA_016584305.1. Classification (NCBI taxonomy): domain Eukaryota; kingdom Metazoa; phylum Arthropoda; class Malacostraca; order Decapoda; family Majidae; genus Chionoecetes; species Chionoecetes opilio. The sequence goes on from JACEEZ010015734.1 coordinate 44,980, forward strand.
TCTCGTTCTCTCTCTCTCTCTCTCTCTCTCTCTCTCTCTCTCTCTCTCTCTCTCTTATCATCTTTACTCCACAATTTACATATCCTTTGTTTTTCTCCTTGTCACCATATCAACACATTTGCGACACTCCCCACCTATTATTTCTTGTCGTTATTTGTCTACCTGCATTCCTCCTACACTTCATGAGACTATTTTTATGACAACGTTCCCTTAATTACATTCTTTTCTCAGTATTTTCCCCACTTGACGTATTCTCATCCTCTCACTGTCCTTCAATCTCGCCATCGTTTCCCTCGGTCCCACTAACCTCTATTCATTTCCCGCCACAGGCATCGAGGGTCCTGTCTCCTCTCGCATCCGGGGACTCGCGTGCTCCACAAAACCATTCCTCAGGCTATTTCCCGCCTACAAGATTCATCCTCGCCCTTCCCTTCCCTCTCCTTCCGATCCTCTATTCACCCCGTCTTGGTCCATCTTCCCGCTGTGCACCTTTTCTCTACATCTCTTTGCCACAGCCACGCCACTCTCCTCATGGGGATGGAACCCTTGCACTGGCTTTGGGGAGGAGGTAGTGGAGTGGTTAGCGTCTCCACCTGGCGTTCTCGGTGACCCGAGTTCGATCCCCGAAGAAAACCAAAACCTTTCTGCACCGTCGAGTGGCCTAAGAACACCCACATGCCCTGCCCATCAACTCTACCTTCGATTGCGAGTGCATTGGAGGACACAGGGGGGCGGCATGAGCCTCTAATCCCAGGCGTCACTATAAAATCCTGCCTGCGCTACCACGGGCGAGGACCAACCATCAGAGCCCTCAAGTGACCTGCAGAGCCTACCATCTGAGCTCTGGGTCACCACTACCTACAGGCGCTATAGGCACGAGGAAGCCAGCAGTCGCCGCGCAAGGAGCTGCTGGTGGGATAACACGCCAACCCCCGTGGCAGCGGGCCATGCATGCCCCCCCACGGTTCCTCTTCCCACCTCCTTCGCAGCCCATAAGTGCTGCGCCCCTACCATTGTCCCTCGACTTTCACCTATGGGCATTGTCCATCGACTTACACCTATGGGCCGCCATCAGGCGAAGGGCCCATGTCACCTGTAAACACAGGTGACAATCTACAATAACAACAACAACAACAACAACTATAGGCACAAATGTGAAAGAAAAAAGAAATGTACAGATTGAAGCCAAAACCTTCACCTCAGCCATGATTTCTGGAAAGCGTATCGTCTCCCCTTGCTCTCCGACACCGCCAGTTAAGGGAGGCTGACAATCTTTGCCGTCAAGAAATATGTCCAGTTTGTTCATTTACATATTTATATATTTATTTATTTATTTATATGAAGTTAATAAAAGTTTCCCAGCTTTGTGAAAAAGATTAGAAGAAATATGAGTTATTTTTCGGTAATATATTGATCTTGCTGCTTCTGTGTGTTGTTTGATTCAGAGAGCGGATCCATGAGTGGCCCCGGTGCTGAAATATCAATCCCGCGTCAAGGAGTCTCGTCTGTCATTCGTTCATCAAAACAAACAATTCAGCGCAACTTGTACTGTACGTGAAATCCAGAGGAGGAAATGTTACCGAACACTCATCTATTTTTATCATCATTATGTTCTATTTCTTATCACTGTCGTATATCCGCCTTGCATAATTATCATGCGTGTCTTTTAGCTTGATAGTAAAACATGCATTTCAATACCTAACTGCAACCTTATTTTTGTAACTATATTTTTATCAACTGAGCTTATTTTTGCAGACTTTTCTAATAGCTTCATCCAGCCTCGGTCCGGGAACATGGAAATATTTGCTCATGGAAAACCATCTACTCATCGTCACAGCTGGAAGTAATTTCAAACAAACTATTTTTGGTTTCAACATGGGACGAAAAACTCGTCAGGCGCAGATGTTTTCATTTTCTCGCCTGATGAACGTCGCAGCACACACACACACACACACACACACACACACACACACACACACACACACACACACACACACACACACACACACACACACACACACACACACACACAGCACACACACATACACACGCGCGCAGCTGACACACACACACAAAACAAAAGTTATTGGAGGGATACATGTGCGTGCTGACAGTGCGGTGACTTTTTTGTTCAAGATTTTTTCATTTCCGTAAATCAATGAGTGTATTATGTCTAAATCCCGGGGAGGGAAAGACATAACGTTGTGTGTGGCAGTAAGGTTGAAGGGCGTAATAAATGATCATCGTTGCCGGAGTCCTTGTGGCTATCTCAGAAGAGTGTTTCTCCAGATAAGGAAATGTTTTATGACTTAAGCCGCCGATAACTGTCTCATTCGTCTCTCTCTCTCTCTCTCTCTCTCTCTCTCTCTCTCTCTCTCTCTCTCTCTCTCTCTCTCTCTCTCTCTCTCTCTCTCTCTCTCTCCTCTCCTCTCTCTCTCTCTCTCTCTCTCTCTCTCTTTCTCTTTCTCTCTCTCTCTCTCGTTTCTCATCTTTACTCCATAATTCACGTATCCTTTGTTATTCTCCTTGCCACCTTGCTACGACCTTCCTTCGTCTAGTTTACTGGTATTATGGATGATATAGTATTGTCAATGACATGATTTTTTTTCTTCAGTTTTTGTTTTATAAATTAATCTATTACTAAAGGTTTGTTCAGAAAATTTACCGATATAGACGTTTTTTTAAATTTTATCTAGAACTTTTATGTATCTTTGTATAAAATTTATGTATTCAATCATAGAATTTATTTACTCAGTTTTTGCGGAACATTTTGCTGACACTGATCTATAGTTTTTTAGTCAATCCTCAGCGTCCATAATACGTACATTGAAAGCAACAGTAGAAGATATCGTGATAAAGGAAATAATTTGTTTGTCAGAATCGGTTATATTTTTGTCGCCGGTCAGAAAGGTGACATCATTAATTAGGTGAAAAAATATGCCGCTCAATTTTTTTACCCGCGCGGTTAATACACTTTTACTTCGTTTTATTTTGACCGTCAGGATTAAAGTCGCACTGCCGAACCTATTACACCATATTTACCTTGATTTGCCGTGGTGGGTTAGGATGAGGATAGACAGAATAGAGAAGATAATAACAATAGCAGGAGGGGAAAGCATCAGGAATAGAGAGATGTGACAAGTCTGTTAACTAAGGAGACGAAGTTGAAGATAACCTATGAAGCGATACTAAGCAACAAAGGTCACCAGAAGAAGAAGGAGGAGAAGAAAGAAGAAGAAGAAGAAGAAGAAGAAGAAGAAGAAGAAGAAGAAGAAGAAGAAGAAGAAGAAAAGGAAGAAGAAGAAGAAGAAGAAGAAAAAGAAGAAAAGAAAAAGAAGAAGAAGAAGAAGAAGAAGAAGAAGAAGAAGAAGAAGAAGAAGAAGAAGAAGAAGAAGAAGAAGAAGAAGAAGAAGAAGAAGAAGAAGAAGAAGAAGAAGAAGAAGAAGAAGAAGAAGAAGAAGAAGGAGAAGAAGAAGGAGAAGAATTAAGGAGTGGTCAGCGGCAGGAGGACCAAGGAAGTCAGACAGACGATGAAGGAGAAACCGCACGTAAATAGACTCACGAAATTATTTTTTTTTAAATCGAGTTGCGGAAGGAATAACTTTTATGGAAATGTGAACTTGTGCTTCATGAATTTCTAACGTAACGAGAAGCTGATGGACGACATGTTTTGTAAAAGCAACACACGACTACTTCAGCACTAATATTTCCTGCGTGTCGGTGCATCATTCACGTCGTGTTGCGCTAAGCCGGGTATTCAGGGCTGTGGCGGGGCCGTCGTCCACCGCCGCACCGTGACTTATAGCGTGACGACGGGAACACGGCGGCTGCACAGTGACTGATGCGCCGCGTAAACCCTTCATTGTGGGCCAGGGGGAAACAGAAGCCCTGACAAAAGGAGCTGAAATTGGAGAGGAAGAATGGCAGTCAGAAAGATATATATGTGTGTGCGTGTGTGTGTGTGTGTATGTGTAGTGGAGGGGAAAGGAAAGGCATGAAGAATCTGCACCCAGCTGCACCTTGTCAAGCACAATCCGTGGAAGGGGAGGCTCCAGTATATAAAGCCAGGTTGGGTGAAAATAACATTCCCCCCATCCTGTGACCTTTACTCTGCGGGACCCTAACTGTTGTCTGCACCCTGACAGGTTTTCCTGGCTCACACACCCCAACAGGGGACATACATCTCGCCCGCACCCTGGCGGGGACCTATACCTGTCGTCCACGGGACCTACCTATCGCGCAGGGAACGTACCTTTGTGTCGCACGGTGGCCGCCAGGCGCAGCAGGTGGTCACGTCTTGTGTTCTCAGGCACCGTCACCTCATACTGCGGCTGCTCGAACTCCACCGGGTCGCCGCCCACCAACTTGGTCACTGCAATGCAGAAAGACAATGATATAAAGGTTGTTAGTCTTCAGACCTGCGGGAAATGTTCACACAATTTTCTTACCAAAGATTGTCTCACCATCTTTGTGCTTTGCTCCACTGGATCCTCGAATATTTCATTTCACTTGAACGCTTTTTTTTTTTTCCTTTATATCCTGCCTATAGTTATATATTGTATTCACAGTAGGTCAGCGCTGTGGTCTTGGCATGGCGCCCTTTGCTCGGCCAGGCCGTAACAAAGACTGCAGCCAAGAACAAGGAGACGCCACTTTGTTGTTGATGTCGAGAGTCTTGAATATGTAATGAACAAACAGATTTTCCTTCAGATGTGTTGTTCATGTGATGTAATGAAATTTTATTCGATAAAGACGATTACTAAAAAAAAGAAAAACAAAGGAGCCTCATTATTAATTTATCACGAAACACACACACACACACACACACACACACACACACACACACACACACACACACACCACACACACACACGCATACACACACACACACACACACACACACACACACACACACCATACACCGCGCGATGGTCAGGTTGATAACGTTCTGGTCTCTCACTCTGTGGGTAGGCGATTCGAATCCTCGCGCTCCCGGGGATTTTTCACTTGACAAATTCGGGCGGTTACTGTCCCCCTTGAGCAAGGGGATGGGGGTGTGTGGTGTGTGAGGTCCCAGCATTGCCCAAAGATCGGTAATAATGAGCTCCAAGCTCGCACTGAGAGGGTGAAACTGGCGATCGCGAGCCAGCTCGCGTGGACAAAGACCATGGGTGAATGACACACACACACACGCATACACACACACAGACACACACACACACACACACACATACACACACACACACACACACAACACACACACACCACACAGACACTTTCCTGTATCCCCGGGTTAGCTTCATCCCTCTTTCATGGACCATTAGTGTATTTAGTAATTCCTGCAGAAGCGAGGGACTCTTCCTGAACCTCCCTGTAGCACCACACACACTGTAGGTAATGAAATGTCTTATTCAGAGAGCCGCGAGAGGGAGGCTGAAGTACTGAAGGGCAGATAGAAGGCGGAAGGTGGAGAGAGGGTTGTGGAGGCAAAGGTACTATAGGAGGCGTGCGGTGCGTTAAGAGGGGAAGTGAGGCAGGTGGAGAAGGGAGGGGAGACTGGTGGAGGAGGGTAGAGGCAGGTAGAGGGGAGGGTGGAGGGACTGTCCGATGGAAGTGTTGGAGGAGGGTGGAGGCAGGTGGAGGTGGAGGAGGAGGGTGGAGGTGTGGGAGGCAGGTGGAAGTGTTGGAAGGCTCGCAGTGTTTCCCAAAGGCAGACTACAGAGGCAGATGATAATGCATATTCACGAAAGACCATCTGGGCGCGAGACGGTTCTTTCCCCTTTATGTTTTGCTTCCAAGTAGGCTAAGTATATACCATGGTGCCGTTGATTGACCCTTTATCGAGTAAGTATATATATGAGCATGTCAAGGGATGTATAAAAATAATAATATCCAAGTATTTCTATGTATGCCCCATAAAGGGTTAAGTCACGTCCCGGGTATTTTCTACGCGTGTGTGGTTGACTGAAGGGTTATTAGAGCACGTCATCTAGGTTTGGGTAAAATTTAACTATGAAGGTAAAAAAATGTAGGTTTAGTTCACGGTTTTCCACAAATGTTCACTCTTCGCGACTTCACTTCTTCTTCTTCTTCTTCACTTCTCCAGCTATCATTCCGTGCGTGTGGTTGACTGAAGGGTTATTATTGCGCATCATGTTGACATAGAATGATACAAATTGTTGGAATCAGTGATGGAGAAAAACCCGAGAAGAAGCAGTAGTACCTTATTTCTCTAACGTTTCCACTAGTAAGTTTTCTTCAGAGAGATATACATTCATTCTATTTGAAGAAGACTTACTAGTGGAAACGTTAGAGATATAAAGTACTACTGCTTCTTCTCGGGTTTTTCTCCATCACTCATTCAATAGTGCGTCATCTTTTGGGGAGGCGGTAGCAGAGTGGTTAGCTTCACCGGGTGGCGTTCTCGAAGACCCGAGTTCGATCCCGAGTGAGACTCATAAATCCACTTAAAATATTTCCGCACCGTCGAGTGGCCTAAGAACACCCACATGCTGCCCATTAACTCTACCTTCGATTGCGAGTGCATCGGAGGACACAGGGGGGCGGCATGAGCCTCTAATCACAAGCGTCACTATAAAAATCCTGCCTGGGCCACCACGGGCGAGGGCCAACCATCACAGCCCTCAAGTGAACCTCCAGGGCCTACCATCCCGCCCCTGGAGGTCACTGCCTACAGGCGCTATAGGCCAAGATGTAAAAAAAAAAAAAAAAAATTCTATGGTTGGGTAAAATTTAATGATGAAGGTAAAAAATGTAGGTTTAATTCAGGGTTTTCCATAAATGTTCAGTCTCTGCGACACTCAAGTCTTCATATATTTACAAATCGTTAGCTTCGGCCTTTTGTAGCGAATTCATCCTGGTCATAATGCCTTGTGGAAGGAATTCATGTTCCCTTTCCTCTCTTTCGTATCCTTTGAGTTTACGATCATTCTTGTATTATAATCATCATCCTGTTCCATTAGTCTGGGATTCACAACGGCCATCCTTTCCTACTTTCCTCCTTTCCTTTCTCACACCTTAGCTCATTTCTTTGTCATTGTCCTGATTCGCTTCTTTACTCACCTTCACTGCCTCCTTCCTTTACCTTCTTCCTCCTTCCTCCTTCCTCCTGCCTCCTTACCCTCCTCCCTTTGCTCAGTCTACGGTTCCCTCTGACAGCTCTTGGCAGGATTAGCAGATCGGTGCTTTATTGTCTTGTAACGCCCAAAGTAACTATACCTTTACTATAGTTACTTTGGTAACGCCAGTGTGAAGGGGAGACTTTGACGGGCACGAGAGGGTCTTCAGGAGAGAGGCGTGCTGGGTTACAGGTGATGTGCTGGGTTACAGGTGATGAGAATGAGAGAGAGAGAGAGAGAGAGAGAGAGAGAGAGAGAGAGAGAGAGAGAGAGAGAGAGAGAGAGGGGGGGGGAGGACGTGCGTGGGTAGAAGACATTGGTGTGAGGATGGTGAGTGGGAATAAAGTAGTGAGGACAGAGCACGGAATGCACGCAGAGCAATAAGGCTAGATGGAACATGGAAAGTGTGTGTGTGTGTGTGTGTGTGTGTGTGTGTGTGTGTGTGTGTGTCGTGTGTGTGTGTGTGTGTGTGTGTGTGTGTGTGTGTGTGTGTATGTGTGTGTGTGTGTAAATGATTTTTCTGGAGGTGAAATATCGTTGACGAAAACTAGGATTAGGAAGAAACAGATCCAAAATGACAGTTAAATGCTGGTAAAGAAAGAAAAAAGGAAACAAAAGCCACGACGCAAACTAGTGATGCAAAAGTTAACTACACACACCACACACACACCACACACACAACACACACACACACACACACACACACACACACACACCACACACACACCACACACACACACAACACACCACACAACCACAAACCACCACACCACACACACACACAACACACACACACACAACACCACAACACACACACACACACACACACACACACACACACAACACACACACACACACACACACACACACACACAACATCACACACACACACACCACACACACACACACACACACACAACACACACACACACACACACACACACACACACACACACACACACACACACACATACACACACACATACACACACACACACATACACAACACACACACACACACACACACACACACACACACACACACACACACATACACACACACACACACACACACACACACACACACATACACACACACACACATCCACACACACACACACACACACACACAAAACACAACACACACACACACACATACACACACACACACACATACACACACACATAGATTGATAGATAGATAGATAGATATTTATTGACCACAGCTTTATACATAAATTACACATAATATCATTAATGAATAGACAAAACACTCAATGTCCAAAAAATGAAACATTCCCACAAATTTTGAGTAACAAACTGTAGTCCAACAAAAAATAATTACTAAAACTACTACTACTACGATAAACTACTAAACACATAAAATTCAACAAGCAGCCAGCTTGATCTACGTCCCTATGAAAGACAAAAAAATTAAATAAACTATTAACGGAAAAGAATATGCATTTCTTAAGTATAACTATTTAAAACTTCATGAATAATTTTGCATGTTATTACATCACTGAAATTAGAGAATACGTCATGAACAGTATTAAATCTGTAAAGGTTTCTAATGTGTTGTGTTATGGGGCACACCTCTACCACATGTTGTTCTGTTTGTATGTCACCACATACACACAGGCGCTCCTCGAGAGGAAGGCGACCACGTCCGCGCTTGTTCCAGCGTCCCGTTTCCATTACTAAACTATGACCACAGACTCGAAAACGTGTAAACGACATCCTATGTAGATCGTTAATTACATGTTTCTTTTCATAAATGTCATGTACTTTAAATTCAGGGTTAATTGTTTTATATACATTGCATCTTGTTGCCTCAGAGTTAGCAATTGTATTATGTACATTATACAACATAGAGGACACACACACACACACACACACACACACACACACACACACACACACACACACACACACACACACACACACACACACACACACACACACACACACACACACACACACACACACACACACACACACACACACACACACACACACACACACACACATATAAATTGAAAAATCCCGAAAAATCACACTTCTCATTACAAGGAGATTACCAAACAGTGAAATAGCTGGACACGAGGACGGAAACGACGATTTTTAAACAGACATAAAAAAAAGCCTCTATAATAAATATATACATTCAATTTCCCCTATTGGCAACTATTATTTGAATTTCTTCTATAAAAAGAAAACAAACACCTACCCATCCACAATTTTCAAACAGACATAAAAAAAAGCCTCGATTGGGTCATCATTATAAAATATACATATTACATACTACTCATTCCTTTGTGCAAGACTCTTATCGGTAACTATGTATATATATTTCTTCTAAATAGACAAAAAAAATATCCTATTCCTTAGCTCCAAAATGTTCAAACAGACATAAAAAAGCTTCTATTCAGTAATTAGTAGAACAAATATATACTACGCATTCCTTTGTGCAAGACTTATCAGTAACTATATATTTCAATTTCTTCTAGACAACAAAAAATCATATCCTATCCCCTCAAAAACTTTCAAACAGACAATAAAAAGCCTCTATTGTGTCATTATAAAGTATATATACCAGCCTACCCTTTCCTTTATTTCAATTTCTTCTAGACACACACACAAAAATAATCATTCTCTCCTTCTCTGTCTCCAACATCTACAAATTATTTGCTTTACATTTCCTCACGAATTCTTCAACACAAGTCTTCCTCCTCTCGTTGCCTTTCCCCTTCCTCCTCTCACTCCTCACTCCTCTTCCTGCCTCGGCCCTTCAATTTTTTACGCCGCTCCTGCGTCCTTTACTCCCTGACTTCCTCCTTGTCCCTTCTTACGCACCTTAACGGCCTCTTATGTAACCTCCCTCGGCGTGCACTTCCGACCTACTCCCAAAAAATAACACTTTATTTTTACATTTTTTTAGCAAGTTTCATGACGCGGGACGAAAAAAATTAACAAAGATTTCTGCTTGTGTAGACCGTTAATTGCTGGACCTTCATTTATATTTTTCCTTAACAACAACAGCAACAACAATGAACTCAAGACAGCATCTACAAGATTTGTTTTCCTTTTTTATTTTGTCTCTCTCTCTCTCTCTCTCTCTCTCTCTCTCTCTCTCTCTCTCTCTCTCTCTCTCTCTCTCTCTCTCTCTCTCTCTCTCTCTCTCTCTCTCTCTCTCTCTCTCTCTCTCTCTCTCTCTCTCTCTCTCTCTCTCTCTCTCTCTCTCTCTCTCTCTCTCTCTCTCTCTCTCTCTCTCTCTCTCTCTCTTTTTTTTTTCTTTTTTTTTATTTATACCGAGTAACAAAAAACCTCATTACAGAGTAAGTTGCAATTTACATTACATAAAAAATTGTAACATTTACAGGCTAAAGGAGACATAATTAGTGTTCCCTATCTAAAAGCCTAACTCGTGATAATTGTGATCTCCTTGCCTTCACCTCGGCAGCCGCGCGTTCACAAGTTCCTTGAACTTTTGAACAGTTGTACCACCAAGGCGTGGCTGCGAGGCAAGGAGAGCATTCCACCAGTCGACGTAGACGCAGACGAACTGACGCTGGTGGTGCCAAGTACGACATCGGGGCTGTAGTAGCTCTGCGGGTGCTAGGGCTACGGCTCTTGTTGTAACCTGGGCCCGCCGTAGGGGCTGCCGGAGTGTGTGCAGGTGAGGCAATCGCTGCTGATTCACCTTGTACATCACGGTGAGGCCCGCTACGTCTCGGCGGTGCTGAAGGCTGTGAAGTCGTGGTTCCTGCCCGGCACCACTGTCCCTGATGAGCCTCACCGCGCGACCCTGTACCTTGTCAAGGAGAGCCAGGTGCGTGTTGGCCGCGCCGCCCCACCAGAGGCACGCGTACTCCATAGAAGAGTACTCTCTCTCTCTCTCTCTCTCTCTCTCTCTCTCTCTCTCTTCTCTCTCTCTCTCTCTCTCTCTCTCTCTCTCTCTCTCTCCTCTCGCTCCTCCTCTCTCTCTCTCTCTCTCTCTCTCTCTCTCCTCTCTCCTCCTCCTCTCTCTCTCTCTCTCTCTTCTCTCTCTCTCTCTCTCTCTCTCTCTCTCCTCTCTCTCTCTCTCTCTCTCTCTCTCTCTCTCTCTCTCTCTCTCTCTCTCTCTCTCTCTCTCTCTCTCTCTCTCTCTCTCTCTCTTCCACACACAAACACCAAAGTTAGCCGCCAAAATAATAACCAGTCGTTTATAGTCCTCCCGCAAGTCTCGGACATGTTTATCCATAGCTGTCTCAAATAATAACTGAGACACCCTACCAAAAGCATTGACAAGGTCTCGCTTGGCTTGGGCATGCAAAGGAATAGAACCTATAACATGATTGGCATGCAACAAGGTTAGCTTCATGAAGGTCAGTCGATCCTTCCGAAGATCTATAATGATAATAACATGCAATACATGCATTTCACATAGCATGATGTGAAAGAAAAGTAGTTAGACTCGGGGTCGTAAATTATAGCCGTGCATGACCTTATCAGCTTCATGAAGGTCAGTCGATCCTTCCGAAGATCTATAATGAAAGTAACATGAAATGCATGTATTGCATTTTATTATCATTATAGATCTTCGGAAGGATCGACTGACCTTCTAGAAGTTAACCTTGTTGCATGCCAATCATGTTATAGGTTCTATTCCTTTGCATGCCCAAGCCAAACGAGACCTTGTCAATGCTTTCGGTAGGTGTCTCAGTTATTATTTGAGACAGCTATGGATAAACATGTCCGAGACTTGTGGGAGGACTATAAACGACTCGTTACTATTTTGGCGGCTAACTTAATGGCGTATTAACATTAAAAATTAAACATTAACATTAACAATTAATTAACAATTAATTAAATAACATTTAACAGTAAAAGGTTGGAAATTCTTGATATTGATCTCCGACACCTTTTGAATATTTTTGCCTTTACCTATTAACAGGCCAATCAGCTTAATAGAGTGCTGAACAGTGCAATTGTGCGTTTAGATGCTCTCAACTGATTTTTATTTCTTTGACCAAACTTTACTAGTTTTTGAATCCTCATTCACTGCGGTAGTTTCCAATATTGCGGCGCTTAGCCAAACATGGTAGATGCAGCTAGTGGGAGAGTAACCACGAGTCTTTATACTGAGGAGGATTTCTTACATACACTAGATAATGGTTAAGATGAATTTAAAGTAAACTTGTTCAGACAGGATGCTATTCAGCACTACTACCCGGTCTTGTAAGTAACGCTTACCATGGATGTTATTGTAGTGCATGTCACCTTTAAGTCATCAGAGATTTTTGAGACTTATTGTGTGGAATCTTTTCAATGTTTAACATTCTCTTGAATATCTTTTGTTACTAATACCTTCTCTGAGATCAAGTTCTCTGACGAGTCGCAGTATGCAAATCGCGGCTCTGGAGAACGAATCTCCTGATTACCTAAACCCCATTGTTTGCTATCCCAATGTACTATAGCTACTTTGTTGTGTTAAGCGAACTATCACGTTAGGCAAGTATCTTTTACGTGGAAAAGTTCAATCTTCACAGGTCTGACAGGTATTACACATTTTTAACATGATTAGGTACATTTTCTTATGTCGCGTGGGCGCGCCAGGCGCGTGACCGAGCGATGTTAAGGCATATATAAGGGTAGAAACGTATGTATGTATGTATGTATGGGTGTGGCACTCATTGTGCCGGTTTCACCCAGTTACTGCAGAATCAGCAAGATAGAGAAGCCGACAAGGTTAGAGAGATGTTACGTAGCTTATTATGCATCTCTTATAAATAAATGGTAACATAATATATATTAATATGGAGTAGTTATATTATCAGTTTATTCTATGGTAGAAACATTACTTGCTACGTGCTATTTATTTAGTATGGGAGCAGATGTATATGTCTCATAGATAAACGAGTACTTGACACCTGCACGAGAGAGGCAGCGGCGGCTAACCGCCGGCCTCGACGATAGACAGGGGGAGGGGCGATAGCCTTTGCCATGGGAGGTAACGGAGGTTGGAACAGGGATTCCTGCCCATTTCGTTATTTGTATATAGTGTAGATTTACACATTTACTACCTCCATGGCGTCTCTCAGAGACGGACTGGAGCCAGGGCTTAGGGCGGAGATTGTAAGAGGGATTCCTCATCTACATATTTCGTCAAGTGTATAGTTTTAAGCTTAATTATACGAACTACCTCAACCCTGGCGTCTCTCTAGACACCACTAATATTCCAACGAAACAGATTGATTGAAACGTGTGTTACTGGACATTACTCATCTACATTCACGGTGAGTACCTGTGTGAGTAGAATTACTCGCGTAAAGGAAAACCAGAACAACCTGACAGTCTTTGTTATGGCGTCTTGATTCTCTCCTACACTCACTGCCTGGCCTGTCTCGCTCTCTGTCCTTGGGGTCTCAATGTCTGTCTCCCTCTCTTACAAAGTCTATTAAAAGGGGTTGCGGGTTGCAGTGTGTACATTTTTTAATGTCTTTTGAATCTTTTCACGTGTAACATTTCCTGCAAAACAAATTAAAAGAAAGGGGGAAGGAAAGGAAAGGGAAGGGAAGGGAAGGGAAGGGGAGAGAAGGGAAGGGAAGGGAAGGGAAGGGAAGGGAAAGGAAGGGAAAAGGGAAAGTAAGAGAAGGGAAGGGAAGGGGAGAGAAGGGAAGGGAAGGGAAGGGGAGAGAAGGGAAGGGGGAAGGGAATGAAAGACTCCCTGAATGTTATTATCCTCGGCATATATTTTCCTCGGGAAGGAAAGGGAAAAGGGAAGGGAAGGGAAGGAAAGGGAAGGGGAGAGAAGGGAAGGGAATGAAAGACTTCAATTATCCATGGTATCTATTTTAACCAAGTGTTCCAGCCGTTATAGAGAGCTGTCGAGATAATGGCATAGAATTTTTACCCGCTGTCTCTTTATTCCACATTTTATATTATTTGTATATTTTGGGGTGGAGGGTCGCGAGTGATTCTCTCCCGCCGCTCGCGTTTGAGATGCGTGAAGGGAAAAGTTGTGGAAAGTTAAGAGAAGGGTTGTCGTTATAGATACAGGGAAGCGGCGCGGTGAAGAGAGGGGAGAGAGGGGGGAGGGGAGAGAGGGAGGGAGGAGGGGGTTATTGATATCATCGAGGGAGGGAGTGAGCAGGTGGTGGAAAGCTGGAAAAGAGGAGAGAGAGAGAGAGAGAGAGAGAGAGAGAGAGAGAGAGAGAGAGAGAGAGAGAGAGAGAGAGAGAGAGAGAAGAGAGAGAGAGAGAGAGAGAGAGAGAGAGAGAGAGAGAGAGAGAGAGAAAAAAAATGAGAGAGAAAAAGAGAGAGAGAGAGAGAGATAATATACATAGGAGATATATAAGAGGAGGGATACGAACTTTGAAAGAAAATATATTTTAGAGAAAAAAATATGACAGGAAAAAAAGTAATATTCAAATAGTCTACACGCAATATAATATACCAAAAATTTGTGTCTTTTATGTCTTCAAGGGACATCTAACTAACCTTCACACAGCTCCTTATATTCCCTCGCTGACAAAGCTACAATAATAACAGCAGTAAGAACAAGAACAGCAGCAGATAATGGAGAGGTGGCTGAGGCAGGCAGTGGAGGGAGGCAGATGGGGCTGGCAGGTGAACAACTACGAGGGAACTTTGCACCATGAAACATGAACACCCCTTCGCCTCCCCCCCTTCTCCTGCCCCCCATGCCCCTTCACCCCCCTACCCATGAACACCCCTTCACCCTCCCCTTCTCCTGCTCCCCATGCCCCTTCACCCCCCTACCCATGAACACCCCTTCACCCTCCCCTTCTCCTGCTCCCCATGCCCCTTCACCCCCCCTACCCATAAACACCCCTTCGCCCTCCCCTTCTCCTGCTCCCCATGTCCCTTCACCCCCCTA
>JACEEZ010015734.1:67500-72500 GCA_016584305.1 Chionoecetes opilio
ATGCAATGTGTGTATGTAGGTGTGTGCGTGTGTGTATGTATGTATGCATGTGTGTGTGTGTGTGTGTGTGTGTGTGTGTGTGTAGGTGTGACTGTGTTGCCAAATCTCACGAAATGGACCTGGCACATGAGATTCAACACTTTTTGCCTTAGTTTATCGTGAAACTAATCGAGATGTCATTCACAGCTTTCTATCAGTTGTTTTTTCTAAAAAAAAAATCATCACAGCGGCCTGCGAAAACCTGCAGGGAAACCAAGGTAAAACGTGTGATTGTTCAATGAGTTGTCGGCTCAGTAATGATGTAACTCGTGTTGTTTACCCATTGTTACTTTACGGTAACTTTACATTGCTTGTTTATCTGAATACAGGAACTACCACGTGTAGGTCTCACGGCCTCTTGTAGCTTCCTTATTTTCTTATGTTCTTATGTATATATCATCGAAATAGTGCACTGGAATACCTTTCTTTCAGAGAGAGAAAGAAAGAGAGAGAGAGAGAGAGAGAGAGAGAGAGAGAAGCGAGGGTGGTAACACTGCCCGTAGTGCCCAGACGCCTGACCAATCACCGACGCCGGATGGAGGGACGCGCTCATCATCTCATGCCGCGCCCAATCACAGCACTTGAGCCGGCTTTCTCGCAGCCAATCAGCGCGGCGAACCACCGTCCGGCAATTATCTGGGCGGTATGACCAACGCGACACGACAGTGGAGAACCCAGAGTGACGAGGTGTGTGTGCGTGTGTGTATTCATCTAGTTGTATTCATCTAGTTGTATTTTACAGGGCCAGAGCAATGCTCGTGTGGCCCCGTCTCCATATCAACATTTTTATCATTCATCCTTAGTGTTTAGTGTTGGCCGAAGCCAGCACCCCGGAGAGCAGGTCACAAACCCCGGCTAACACCCGTACCCATTCACTGCTGGGTGGACAGGGGCTCGGGTTTTAAGGAAACAACCCATCTGTTTCCGCTCCGCCCGGGGATCGAACCCGGGACTTCTCGGTTGTGAACCGAGCGTGCTTCCCTTGCACCACGGAGTGTGTGTGTACGTGTGTGCGTGTGATCGTGGTGGGGGTGATCGTGGTGGTGGTGGTGGTGATCGTGTGGTGGTGGTTTTGGTAGTCGTGATCGTGTTATGTGGTGGTACTGGTGATTGTGGTGGTACTGGTGATGGTTATCGTGGTGATGGTGAACGTGGTGATGGTGGTGGTGGTGATGGTGATGGTGGTGGTGGTGATGGTGGTGTGGTGGTGGTGGTGGTGGTGGTGATGGTGGTGGTGTGGTGATGGTGGGTGGTAGTGATGGTGGTGGTGGTGTGGTGGTGGTGATGTGTGGTGGTGGTGGTGGTGGTGAGGTGGTGGTGATGGGTGGTGGGGGTGGGTGTGGTGATGGTGGGTGGTGATGGTGGTGTCAGTGGTGGTGGTGGTGGTGATGGTGATGGGTGATGGTGTGGGTGGTGGTGATGGTGTGGTAGTGGTGGGTGATGGTGATGTGGTGATGGTGGTGGTTATGGTGTGTGGTGATGGTGATGGTGTGGTGGTGATGGTGATGGTGTTGGTGATGGTGAGTCGTGGTGAAGTAGTGATCGTGGTGGTGGTGATGGTGATCGTGGGTGGTGGATGTGTGGTGGTGATGGGTGGTGTGATGGTGGTGTGGTGATGGGTGATGGGTGGTGATGGTGTGATGGTGATGATCGTGGTGATGGTGGTGATGGTGGTGATAGTGGTGGTGGTGGTCGTGGTGGTGGTGATGGTGGTGGTGATGGTGATGGTGATGGTGATGGGGGTGTGGTGCCACCACCACCATAACCACCACCATCACCAGCACCACCATCACCAGCCACCACTACAAGGCTCCGGCCACACCACCACGATACCATCCCTCCGTAGATCACTATCTTCACCAGTTCACCTCACCGAACCATCATCAGCCACCCTCGATTAGCCACACCACCACACCTGGTGGTTGGTGGTTGGTGTGGTAATTCGTGGTGGTGGTCGTGGTGGTGGTGGTATCGTGGTGATGGTGGTGGTGGTGAAGATGTGATGGTAGGTGGTGGTGATGGTGATCGTGGTGATGGTGGTGGTTATGGTGGTAATGGTGATGGTGGTGGTGATGGTGTTGGTGATGGTGATGGTGTTGGTGATGGTGACGTGGTGAAGATAGTGATCATGGTGGTGGTTATGGTGATCGTGGTGATGGTGGTGGTGAGGGGTGGTGATCGGGGTGGTGGTGGTTAATGGTGGTGATCGTGGTGATGGTGGTGATCGTGGTGGTGGTAGTGATCGTGGTGGTGGGGGTGGTGATGGTGGTGGTGATCGTGGTGGTGGTCGTGGTGGTGGTGGTAATCGTGGTGATGGTGGTGGTGCTGGTGATGGTGGTGGTGGTGATCGTGGTGGTGATCGTGGTGGTGGTGGTGATCGTGGTGGTGATGATGGTGATCGTGGTGATCGTGGTGGTGGTGGTGATCGTGGTGGTGGTGGTGGTGATGATCGTGGTGGTGGTGGTGATCGTGGTGGTAATCGTGGTGATGGTGGTGGTGGTGGTGGTGGTGGTGGTGATGGTGGTGGTGGTGGTGGTGGTGGTGGTGGTGGTGGACGTGGTGTTGGTGGTAATCGTGGCGATGGTGGTAATCGTGGCGATGGTGGTGGTGGTGGGGATGATGCAGAAATATAGCCTTGGATATTATAAAATGTGCAGTGTTTTGTTCACTCGCTCAACTATTATATGCGTATATCTAATATTCTACATCATGTAATACATCATGTTACGCTCATACACAATGGAACAAAAATATCCAGTATTAATAATTTCGAAGTGATCTCCATACAGATTTTTCCCAAAGGCTTTATTGTTTTTTTTTGCTACATCAAGTAGATGTATGTATGTATTCACTCGTGTTTTTCTAGCACGACAAAACTCAGTAGTACTGATTCCTATGCATGTTCTAACCAAGAAAACAATACTGAAATGCATATATCATTACGGAAAGTAAACAAATCGTCCACAAATATGATGCATTTTTCCTGTAATGTTATAATATTGGGTCTGATTTCCATATTGTACTGTCCAGCGTAATAGTTTTTCCTACAGCTGATGATGCATTGTATGATTGTATGATTGCGATGTATTTTCAAATTGGAAAAAAAAAAGTTTCATTCGACACCAGTGGCCGTGTAAGGCTAGGCTTTGACGTGTATGCTTTACCAGCACACACACACACACACACACTGGAACCACCTTGAACATCAGGGGGCGGCGCTATGATCTATCAATGGGGGAAACCTGGGGGGGCACGTGATATGGGGAGCACTAGGCAAACGGAGCGCAGGAGCTTCTGATCAACATAAAAGGGTTAAGCCTATAAGGGATATTTTTGATCAGATAAGTGTGGTATTAGAGCATTATATATGATACGGCAGCCATGGCCAGTGGGGCCCACGTGCCCTCCGTGCCCCCCGTAGCTACGCCACTGGTGGGGAGTTTGATTTAATCTTCCCTTTTTCTATCTCCCCAAAATAAAAAAACTGACATAAACAGAACGGGTTTTTTTTTCTTTTTTTTCTCTCTCTCTCTCTCTCTCTCTCTCTCTCTCTCTCTCCCCCTCTCTCTTTTCCTCCTCTCCCTCTCTCTCTCTCCTCCTCTCTCTCTCTCTCTCTCTCTCTCTCTCTCTCTCTCTCTCTCTCAGAGACACTTCAAAAACAATTGATGCATAGTTAATTACTAAAGTGATTGTGATCGTAATTCTTTTAACAATCAAGGTATACACATAGCTGACACGTTTACTGTCATCAAATAGAACCTTAATGTTCACGATAGACAAAAGTTAACCAAGTCATAGTAAAAGAATCAAGGCGAAAATTTGTGAAATTAAGCTTGAGTTTCGAGGCTTGCGAGTCGTTTTTGGTACTTTGCGTCGTGAACTTCGCGGAGGCAGGAGCGGCTTGGCGGAGGTGGTAGTGGCGGTGCGGCGGGACGAGTGGTCTGGCGTTTATCTCTATTTGTTTGTGCTGTAACGCATTTAGAGGGTTTGCGTATCCAATTATAGTGTTACCGTTTGTGTTGTGGTGTTTTAAGTTACCATGGCTGCCTGCAAGCTTCGGGCAGGCCGGGTGAAAGTAGGAAGCAGGCCGGAGGTGAGGTGCCGGAGGTTCACGGAGCTTCTTGTTGCCGTGAGTAGCCAGCCATATTGTATTTCATCATGTTTTCCTGGTGATATTTCTTTCATTCATTGTGTGTGTAGGACTGAGTGAGGTTATTTATATGTATGCTCATGGCTCTTTGTACGGTATATGGAGAACCACGATATGATGAAGGAAAGGCTATGAGGTTACTGAGTGAGTGACTTTCTTGATGCCATAACCCCTTCATACCCCCTTCCCTCCTCACTCATGTTTCATGAGGTTTAACCCCCCAATCCTCCGCCTCCCCCACCCTCTCTCCCTTTCCCTCCTCGATGACGGCGTCTCTTACTTTCAGTTTGAGATATTTAGGCGGTATAACCCCCCCCCCCCTATGAATGTGACTCAGTAAATAGTAAGTTAGGATATGAAGTGGACTTACTGATCAAAAAAGGAAAGTTAAGGATTTGAGATGTGGCGTATAACTGCAACCACCAAACATTCGCGTTAGTAACAAGAATTCTAACGCTTAATTAAGGAGTAAATATCCCGTAGTGTACCTGTAACAAGGCGTCACGGCGTAGCTAAGTATCTATCAATGGGGGACACCTGTGGGGGCACTAGGCAAGCGGAGCTCAGGGGCCACTGTGATGCTACATAGAGGTGCTATAAGGGCATATTCTAAGGTCAGATCAGTGGTGGGTATTAGAGCATTTTACAGAATACGTCAGCCATGGCCAGTGGGGGGCACCTGATTATCCTGGGTGGGCACGTGCTCCCCTATGCCCTCCCGTAGCTGCGCCACTTTTGAACAGCCGTCGAGCGTAATGTTATAATGTGGCAGGTCTGCACGCCATGGGAGGCTGTAACCTCTATAGTGATC
>JACEEZ010015734.1:77500-87500 GCA_016584305.1 Chionoecetes opilio
CCCGCGCCCCTCAGCCCCCTGCGTTTCCCCCCCGCTCAGCCCCCTGCGTCCCCCCATCCCCCCTGCGTCGCCGCCTCCTTTGTGGCTGCAAAGTGCATCGCCAGGCGCCGCGGGGAAGCCAATATTCAGTGGCCCTTTTTTTGCAATCCCATTATTTTCATCGTCTTTTCCCAATTCTCAATATTATTTTGTTTATTTTTTCTCTCTCTCGTCTCTTCCTGCCATGCCTTTATTCTTTATCCATTGTATTTCTGTCTCATTATTTTATCGCCACTTTGTACGCTTTCCTCCTTTCTTTCTTCATGTTTTTCTTCGTATTTTTCTTTGCAGTTTTACTTCTCCTTCCCTCATACTGCTCCATGCGTTCTCTCTCTCACTCTTTAGAACAAGAAGTAATGGATTCAAGCTGGAAAAGCGTAGATTTAAAAAAGAAATAGGGAAAAACTGGTTCACAATTAGGGTGGTAAATGATTGGAATGGACTCAGTAGACACGTAGTTAACGCGGAGTCATTAGAGAGCTTTAAAAAGAGGCTGGATAAATTCATGGATGGGGATGAAAGGTGGATGTAGGTAGTGTTAAGTAACAGGAACTACCACGTGTAGGTCTCGTGGCCTCTTGTAGCTTCCTTATTTTCTTATGTTCTTTCCTTCTTCCCTCTTTCCTCCTTTCCTCGTGACTTTTCGTATTTTCTCTCCCTCTGTTACGTTTGTCGCACATTCATCATTCATTTCCTTTTCTTACGTCTTTCCTTCCTCCTTTATTTCCGTCGCATCTCTTCCTTCCTCCTGTCCTCACCTTTGTACTATCTTATAAGTCTTCTTCTTCTCCTCCTCCTTCCTCTTCCTTCCTCCTTCCTCCCCCTCCTTCTCCTCCTTCCCTCCTTCCTCCTTATCTCCCTCCTCCTCATCTCCCTCCTCCTCCTCGCTCTCGATACCCAGGGCATGTAGTTCGTTACGGTACGGTACGAAATTATGGTACGGTACGGTAATTTGAGGGCTAAAAGTACGGTCGATATTACGGTTCGATATATTTATTCAAGTTAAGTTCGGTACGGTACGAAAGTTCGATTTTTATTTCCGTACTTATATCGAACCATTTTCGTACCCAGCAATATGGATGGTAGGCTACCATCCATACTGTCTATCTATCTATCTGTCAGGCGTGGGTGGATGGGCGGGTAGGTGTATGATTGAGTGAGGGCGTGGCGTGGGGTGGATGGGCGGATGGGGGAATGAGAGTGAAAGAGATTTGACCCCATTAATTAACACCGTCGTGTGACTTCATTTGCTAGGTAGAATTTCTGCCCAGCTGCCTGGGTGTGGACGTGGCATGGGGATTATCTCTCAGCCTCCTCAGGTCAAGGAGATAAGTCAGGTGGCGTGGGGCGTCCGCCGCATTACTCACATACCCACCTGCATTTAATTAACATAAGTTTTCTCAAGACCTCTTTCGCCTCTAGTAATTTTGTCAATTATTGAATTTTTTTTAGGAAAGTCAAATGTTTTGGGTACGAAAAATAGTTCGAAATTACGGTACGGAAATTAATCGTACAAGTACGGTACGATACAAATATTCAGGTTTGGAACGGAATTACGGTACTGTATTTATCTGAGGTACGAATTACGAAAAATATTACCGTACCGTACCGTACTACATGCCCTGCAGTCATACCTCATCGTCTCATACCTTCCTTTACACTCACTCACTCTCCTTCCTTCCTTCCTTCGCTTCTTCAGTCTCTTTACACGCCTTTCATCCTCCATTCCCTCACGCGTCTTCCCTCGTGTTTTCATTCATCTGCTTCGGGTCTGTGTGTGGGTGTCTTCATCACCTTCGCTAGTCCAAGGTATGAACGTCGCTTTTCCTGAGTCATGTGTCGCGTCCTGAAGTGATGCTCGTCTTCAGGGTATTAAGGGAAAGTGTGTGTTAATGGGAGGTGTGTGTTAAGGGAAGGTGCGTTAAGGGTGTGTGTTAAGGGTGTGTGTTAAGGGGAGGTGTGTGTTAAGGGAAGTGTGTGTTAAGGGAAGGTGCGTGTTAAGGGAAGTGTGTGTTAAGGGAAGTGTGTGTTAAGGGAAGATGTGTGTTAAGGGAAGTTGTGTGTTAAGGGAAGGTGTGTGTTAAGGGAAGTGTGTGTTAAGGGAAGGTGTGTGTTAAGGGAAGTGTGTGTTAAGGGAAGTGTGTGTTAAGGGAAGTGTGTGTTAAGGGAAATGTGTGTTAAGGGAAGGTGTGTGTTAAGGGAGGTGTGTGTTAAGGGAGGTGTGTGATAAGGGAGGTGTGTGTTAAGGGAAGGTGTGTGTTAAGGGTAGGTGTGTGTTAAGGGTAGGTGTGTGTTAAAGAAGTGTGTGTTAAGGGAAATGTGTGTTAAGGGAAATGTTTGTTAAGGGAAGTGTGTGTTAAGGGAGGTGTGTGTAAGGAAGTGTGTGTTAAAGGAGTGTGTGTTAAGGAGTGTGTGTTAAGGGAGGTGTGTGTTAAGGGAGTGTGTGTTAAGGGGAGGTGTGTGTTAAGGGAAGGTGTGTGTTAAGGGAAGGGTGTGTTAAGGGAAGTGTGTGTTAAGGGAAGTGTGTGTTAAGGGAGTGTGTTTAAGGGAAGTGTGTGTTAAGGGTAGGTGTGTGTTAAGGGTAGGTGTGTGTTAAGGGTAGGTGTGTGTTAAAGGAGTGTGTGTTAAGGGAGGTGTGTGTTAAGGGAAGTGTGTGTTAAAGGAGTGTGTGTTAAAGGAGTGGTGTTAAGGGAGGTGTGTGTTTAAGGGAGTGTGTGTTAAGGGAAGGTGTGTGTGTTACGGGAGTGTGTGTTAAGGGAAGTGTGTGTTAAGGGAAGTGTGTGTTAAGGGAAGTGTGTGTTAAGGAGTGTGTGTTAAAGGAGTGTGTGTTAAGGGAGTGGTGTGTTAAGGGAGGTGTGTGTTAAGGGAGGTGTGTATTAGGGAAGTGTGTGTTAAGGAAGGTTGTTTAGGGGAGGGTGGTGTGTTAAGGGAGGTGTGTGTTAAGGGAAGTGTGTGTTAAGGGATGTGTGTGTTAAGGGAAGGTGTGTGTTAAGGGAAGTGTGTGTTAAGGGAAGTGTGTGTTAAGGAAGTGTGTGTTAAGGAGTGTGTGTTTAGGGGAGGTGTGTGGTTAAGGGGAGGTGTGTGTTAAGGGAAGTGTGTGTTAAGGGAGGTTGTGTTAGGAAGGTGTGTGTTAAGGAAGTGTGTGTAAGGGAAGTGTGTGTTAAGGGGAGTGTGTGTTAAGGGAAGTGTGTGTTAAAGGAAGTGTTGTTAAGGGAGGTGTGGTTAAGGGAGGTGTGTTAGGGGAGGTGTAGTTAAGGGAAGTGTGTGTTAAGGGAATGTGTGTGTTAAGGGAAGTGGTGTTTAAAGGAGGTGTGTGTAAGGGAAGTGTGTGTTAAAGGAGTGTGTGTTTAAAGGAGTGTGTGTTAAGGGAGTGTGTGTTAAGGGAGTGTGTGTTAAGGGAGGTGTGTGTTAAGGGGAGGTGTGTGTTAAGGGAAGGTGTGTGTTAAGGGAAGTGTGTGGTTAAGGGAAGGTGTGTGATAAGGGAGTGTGTGTTAAGGGGAGGTGTGTGATAAGGGAGTGTGTGTTAAGGGAGGTGTGTTAAGGGAGGTGTGTGTTAAGGGGAGGTGTGTGTTAAGGGGAAGTGTGTGTTAAGGGAAGTGTGTGTTTAAGGGAAGGTGTGTGATAAGGGAGGTGTGTGTTAAGGGAGGTGTGTGATAAGGGAGTGTGTGTTAAGGGAGGTGTGTGTTAAGGGGAGGTGTGTGTTAAGGAGAGGTGTGTGTTAATGGGAAGTGTGTGTTAAGGGGAGGTGTGCGTTAAGGGGATGTGTGTGTTAAGGAAGGTGTGTGTTAAGTGAGTGTGTGTTAAGGGAGTGTGTGTAAAGGGAGTGTGTGTAAGGAGAAGTGTGTGTTAAGGGGAGGTGTGTGTTAAGGGGATGTGTGTGTTAAGGAAGGTGTGTGTTAAGGGAGTGTGTTAAGGGAGTGTGTGTTAAGGGGAGGTGTGTGTTAAGGGAGGTGTGTGTTAAGGAAGGTGTTGTTAAGGAAGTGTGTGTTAAGGGAGTGTGTGTAAGGGAGTGTGTGTTAAGGGAAGTGTGTGTTAAGGGGAGGTGTGTGTGTAAGGGGAGGTGTGTGTTAAGAGGGAGTGTGGGGTTAAGGGAGGTGTGTGTTAAGGGAAGTGTGTGTTAAGGGAGGTTGTGTTATAGGGGATGTGTGTGTTTAAGGGTAGTGGTGTTTAAGGGAGTGTGTGTTAAGGGAGTGTGTGTTAAGGGAAGTGTGTGTTTAAGGGGAGGTGTGTGTTAAGGGGAGGTGTGTGTTAAGAGGAGGTGTGTGTTAAGGGAGGTGTGTGTTAAGGGAGTTGTGTGTTAAGGAAGGTGTGTGTTAAGGGGAGGTGTGTGTTAAGGAGTGTGTGTTAAGGGAGTGTGTGTTAAGGGAGTGGGTGTTAAGGGAAGTGTGTGTTAAAGGGAGGTGTGTGTTAAGGGGAGGTGTGTGTTAGAGGGAAGTGTGTGTTAAGGGGAGGTGGTGTTTAAGGGAAGTGTGTGTTAAGGGGATGTGTGTGTTAAGGGAAGGTGTTAAGGGGAGGTGTGTGTTAAGGGGAGGTGGTGTTTAAGGGAAGGTGTGTGTTAAGGGAAGGTATGTGTTAAGGGGAAGGTGTGTTTTAAGGGAAGTTTGTGTTAAGTGGATGTGTGTGTTAAGGGGATGTGTGTGTTAATGAAGGTGTGTGTTAAGGGAGTGTGTGTTAAGGGAGTGTGTGTTAAGGGAGTGGGTGTTAAGGGAAGGTGTGTGTTAAAGGGGAGGAGTGTGGTTAAGGGGAGGTGTGTGTTAAGGGGAGGTGTGTGTTAAGGGGAGGTGTGTGTTAAGTGGAGGTGTGTGTTAAGGGAAGGTGTGTGTTAAGGGAGTGTGTGTTAAGGGGAGGTGTGTGTTAAGGGAGGTGTGTGTTAAGGGGAGGTGTGTGTTAAGGGGAGGTGTGTGTTAAGGGGAGGTGTGTTAAGGGGAGGTGTGTGTTAAGGGGAGGTGTGTGTTAAGGGGGAGGTGTGTGTTAAGGAGTGTGTGTTAAGGGGAGGTGTGTGTTAAGGGAGGAGTGTGTTAAGGGAGTGTGTGTGTTAAGGGGAGGTGTGTGTTTAAGAGGAGGTGTGTGTTAAGTGAAGGTGGTGTGTTAAGGGAGTGTGGTGTTAA
Source organism: Chionoecetes opilio (assembly GCA_016584305.1). Lineage (NCBI taxonomy): Eukaryota > Metazoa > Arthropoda > Malacostraca > Decapoda > Majidae > Chionoecetes > Chionoecetes opilio. The sequence goes on from JACEEZ010015734.1 coordinate 82,648, forward strand.
GGGAAGGTGTGTGTTAGGGAGTGGGTGTTAAGGGAGTGTGTGTTAAGGGAGGTGGGTGTTTAAGGGAAAGGTGTGTGTTAAGGGGAGGAGTGTGCTAAGGGGAGGTGTGTTAAGGGGAGTGTGTGTTAAGGGGACGTGTGTGTTAAGGGGACGTGTGCGTTAAGGGGACGTGTGTGTTAAGGGAGTTTGTGTTATGGGAGGTGTGTGTTAAGGGGAGGTGTGTGTTAAGGGGAGGTGTGTGTTAAGGGGAGGTGTGTGTTAAGTGAAGGTGTGTGTTAAGGGAGTGTGTGTTAAGGGGAGGTGTGTGTTAAGGGGAGGTGTGTGTTAAGGGGAGGTGTGTGTTAAGGGGAGGTGTGTGTTAAGGGGAGGTGTGTGTTAAGGGATATAAACCAGCAACCAAGAACCATTATTAGAACCAACGTGAAGGAATAGTATATTGTATTTGGTGATTATCTCTAGAAAAAAATGCAAAAAAATAGAAAAGTAAATCATTAAGTATTAGAAATCATAAATTATTTAGAGTTATTTAGAATCGAAATGATGATAACAAATAAAGCTAACAAATGTAAAAGCTAACAAAAAATATGTGTTTGTTAAGGGAGTGGCGTCAAGGGAAGTGTGCGTCTGTATTGTATTGCTAGATAGAGGACGTTAATTCGCTTATTGAAGGTGAATAGTGACTTGCTTTCCATATAATATCGCTTTAATAATACTAGTTAATTATTCTGTATATGTTAATGATAGGAAGGGGTTTGTTTAAGGGAGCATGTGTTTGTTGTGTATTGCTAGATAAAGGACGCTAATTCGCTTATTGAAGGTGAACAGTGACTTGGTTTCCATATAATACCGCGCGTGTTAAAGATTCTGCATCACTATACCATAACTTTTTTTTTTTACCTTGCATCGTTCCTCCCAATATCATTGATTCATGTCATCAATATTTTCTCTATCAACTCAAGCCATCGATTTTTCCCTACTTATTCCTCTTTGGAAGATGTGCACAGTGTTAAGTTAAGGGAACTAGAGACGCGACATTTTAGTTCAGCCACACTAGCAAAGTGACCAGAATAGCACAGGAATACAAAGGAAGAACAGACAGCAACAGTCCTACTGGGCCAAACGAGGCTGCCTGTGTGACTACTTATGGTATAGTCCTATTCTTCCACAATTTCCCATCACCACTTTTTCTACATACACAACCGATAAGGGTAATAAGGTCGGCGACAGCTTCCTTTGTGATGCATTGTGGGGTGAATCATGAGCGTCATTAAGTTACTGACCGTGTTCTCGATGCCAAGCCTCAGTAATAGTGTTGTGATACGTGTGTAAGTACCCTGGTCTTACCTTCCCATTATGAATATGAGTAAGAACACACACACGCACGCACACACACGCACACACACACACATTCACACCAACACACACACATTCACACCACACACACACATTCACACCAACACACACACATTCACACACACACACACACACACACACACACACACGAGCATAAACACACACGCGATATACACACACACCTACCACCTTGGGGAGGCGGTAGCGGAGCGGTTAGAGTCTCCGACTGGCGTTCTCGGTGACCCGAGTTCAATCCCCGAAGAAACCCAAAACCTTTCTGCACCGTCGAGTGGCCTAAGAACACCCACATGCCCTGCCTATCAACTCTACCTTCGAATGCGAGTGCATCGAAGGACACAGGGGGGCGGCATGAGCATCACAGGCGTCACTATAAGAAACCTGCCTGCGCCACCAACGGGCGAGGACCAACCATCAGAGCCCTCAAGTGAACCTCCAGAACCTACCATCCGAGCCCTGGGTCACCACTGCCTACAGGCGCTATAGGCACATATGTAAAAAAAAAAACAAAAAAAAAAAAACACACATTCACACCACCCACACGCTCACACACACACACACACACACACACACACACACACACACACACACACACACACACACACACACACACACACACACACACACACATCATATTTCAGTAACTTTCAGGAACAAAGTCATCCGGAAACTAATTAGCTTTGTGTCCCTGTAGGTTACCTTCCAGAAGAGAATCAAAGCCGAGTAAATCATATTACTGTGTGTGTGTGTGTGGTGTGTGTGTGTGTGTGTATAATTCACCCACGGTCTTGCCCACGCGATCTGGACTCGCGATCGCCAGTTTTACCCTCCCAGAAAGAGTTTGGAGCTCGTACTGACCAATATTTCGGAAATGCTGGGACCTCATACATCATTTTGCTCAAGAGGGACAGTAACCCCCTACATTTATCAGTGAAAAATCTCCAGCATCGAGCGGGTATTGAACGCGCCACCCCAGAATGGTCAGACACGCTCTTCAATCACTAGACCACGCAGGCGGTGTGTGTGTGTTTGTGTGTGTGTGTGTGTGTGTGTGTGTGTGTGTGTGTGTGTGTGTGTGTGTGTGTGTGTGTGTGTGTGTGTGTGTGTGTGTGTGTGTGTGTGTGTGTGTGTGTGTGTGTGTGTGTGTGTGTGTGTGTGTGTGTGTGTGTGTGTAAGAGGCAATGGGTAATGCTGGGATAAGAGTGTGCGCGTGTAACAGGTGATTCTCAATGAGTGACACATAACCTTAAGACAAAATAAACCTGTCCAGGACACCTCCAGACTGTAGCAGGATATCTCAGCCTAGTCTATGTGCCTCTTTACTACAGTTCCTAATAGCGAGTATCATCTCCCACTCACCTTCCACTCTTTACTCGCTGCCTCCTATAAAGCCAACTGGTCTCTTGTCAGATTGTAAAATGAGTAATAGGAAAGGGCAATAAAGCTAGTATACCTACATCCCAGGTCTTAGCAATGTCAGATATACGCTGTTCGTCTAAGCTGCTCACCCCCCCCTGGCACCTCTTTCTTCCCTCCATCACTTGTAGTCTTCAGTCTTCCCTCCCTTCCCTTCCCTTCCCTTCCTTTTCCCTTCCCTTCCCTTCCTTTCCCTTCCTTTCCCTTCCTTTCCATCCCTTCCCTTAACTTCCCTTCCCTTCCTTCCCTCCATTATCTTCCTTTCCCCCCTCTTCTCTTCCCTTCCCTCCCTTCCTTCCTTCCCTTGACTTCCCTTCCCTTGCTTCCCTTCCCTCCCTTCCCTTCCCTCACTTCCTTCCCTTCCCTCCTTTCCCTCCCCTTCCATTCCCTCCCTTCCCTTCCCTTCCCTCCCTTACCTTGTCTTCCTTCCCTTCCCTTACCTTCCCTTCCCTCCCTTCCCTTCCCTTCCTTCCTTTCCGTCACTTCCCTTGCCTCCCCTTCCTTCCCTTCCCTCTCTTCTCTTCCCTCCCTTCCCTTGTCTCCCCCTTCCCTTGTCTCCCCTTCCCCTGCCTTCCCTTCCTTCCCTTCCCTTCCCTCCGTCCGTCGCCTCCATAACTCGCGCCTATCCCCTCGACCTCTCCTACTCTCCTACTCAATCTTCCTTCACTCACAACTCGCTCCCATGTCTTTACTCTTAACCCACCGCCCTTGATCAGAAAACTAAGCCCCTCCATTCCCTTTAACCCTATTTCCTCGTCTGAAGTATAGAGGATTTTCCCTCGCCTTTAAGATTAAGAGACAATTGCCTACAGTTCATAGATTCCATCCGCTCGTCATGAAATACGAAATCCGAGCTTAATTGATTTGATACTGAAGTAAAAGGATCATTAGCATAATACTGTAGACCTCTTGCTGAGCTTGTGGATGTAATTGATCCAACAAATTATCAAACGCCACTCATCTGAATACTGCGTTCATTGCGTTCGATAAATTGACTCAACACAAAGACCTTTATCCGAGAAGTATTGCCTTTCAAACATTAACTAACTAACTAATACACAACTCTGATTGATGACTGTAATTTCAGTTTATAGTATTTATAGTTTATAGTTTATAGTATAAGTTTATAGAGATCAGTCAGGCATTGCTTTCTAAAGATAAAACTTCCTATTTTTTAATCCGTTCCCTTCTCTGCCCTCGCCTCATAAACAACTGCAATTACATATTTATAAACCTCAGACCCTTGACCACTCTACACACCAACAGTTCCTTCAGTAATCAAGGTACAACACAGGAACACTACATAATATAATACAGGAACTACCACATGTGTAGGTCTCACGGTCTCTTGTAGCTTTCTTATGTTCTTATGTAAACATGCAACAAAAAAGGCAAAAAAGGTTCACCCACGCAACAAACACCGCGTAACACAACTCCCTACCATAACTTAGACGCGGTAACGCTATCCCCAACACCTGTGTATTAGTTTAGGGAGTTAAGGATCACGCCAGCCCCTGCAGGTCACGACGCTCGGGGCACTTTGGGGGAGGCGATGAGGCAGTGAGTCCATGATAGGCTGAAGGAAAGTGGCGGGAGGGGGGGCTTCACAGGACAGTTCAGAATATAAGTTTGGGTACGAAGGAAGATGAGGAGGTGGTGGTGAAGGAGGAGGAGGTGAATGATAAGTAGGAGGAGGTAAATGATATGCAGGAGGAGGAAGAGTAAATGTGAGAAGAGGAAGAAGGAAGAAGGAAGGAAGGAAGGAAGAGGGAAGGAGGGATGTGGAGGAAGGAGGAAGCAGGAGGATGTCTTTTACAAGTTATCTCATCAATGATAAACTGTCTCCGCGCTAAACAAAAATGAGGAGGAGGAGATGGAAAGGGAAAAGTAAGCAAATGAGAAGAGGAAATGAGGAATGGGTCGGGGGCGTAATGGCGAGTTCGGGTCTATTAGGCCGTATATTTTTCGGCCGTGATCCAGTTTTGCCGTGACAACTTTAGGCCTTAAGTCGCTTAGGCCGTAAGATTTTTAGGCCGAAGGGACCGGTGCAGGAATGTGAACTTTTG
>JACEEZ010015734.1:92500-105000 GCA_016584305.1 Chionoecetes opilio
TATCAGAGGCAACGCGTGAGGTTCTCCCTTATAGGCATTATGAGAGGCAACGCGTGAGGTTCACCCTTATAGGCATTATCAGAGGCAACGCGTGAGGTTCTCCCTTATAGGCATTATCAGAGGCAACGCGTGAGGTTCACCCTTATAGGCATTATCAGAGGCAACGCGTGAGGTTCACCCTTATAGGCATTATCAGAGGCAACGCGTGAGGTTCTCCCTTATAGGCATTATCAGAGGCAACGCGTGAGGTTCACCCTTATAGGCATTATCAGAGGCAACGCGTGAGGTTCTCCCTTATAGGCATTAGTGCAATACCGAAGCGATGCTCATTGAATGGTGGTCATCGCTGCAATTAATTATTGAGATCTGAATATCGTCAGTGAACCAAGTCAGTGAACCGACGCTATATACTGCAACCACCACCACCATCACCATCACCACCACCATCGCCATTACCACCACCACCACCACCACCACCACCACCACCACCACCACCACCACCACCACCACCACCACACCCGCATCAATCACAATGTTCTTGCGATCAGCTGCCACATAATTCATAACGAAGCAATGTCACTATAAGTTATAGCAAAGGGCCGAGGTAAGGAAAACCGGGATTCATAATGTCCACCTGTCAAGCAGCCACCTGGTCATTCGAGGCAAAAGAATGAGCGATCACGTCACTGCAAAGCTGATTAATTTTTATGTCGTGTACTCAGCGTGAAAAATGAGATGGACGAATGGAACTCAATTTTTTGTTTCCATTCTACGTCATTTGTTTTCACGTCTAATTTCCCAAAACAGTTTTGCTCATTATCCTGTTAACAAAATGCCTCAGCCGAAAAAATGATAGATAGAAAAAAGGAAATCATGCGTCCCCTCAAAACACACATGTTACGTTGTGATCAATGAGATGTCGCAGTGCCATTTGTGTAACTTTAAGGGGAAAACCCGGATTTGTAAGATGCATTAAGTTTGATGTCCTCTTTAGCCGCATTACTGCACTAATGGGCCGTCAAGGTTGATGTAGGCACGGCGGTGTAATTCTGGCGCAGCGGTGTGGCAGCTGTGCGTCGTGATGTAATACGCGTTGCCTTGACATGAATATACCTGATGTGCCTCGCGAAGCAGGTTGTTACACTATGGAAAATAGGATGAGATGCGCATTTCGGCTGTGAGCTCATGTTTCCTTAATATTGAGGCCTTTGAGGAAGAGATGCAACCCATGGATCAGGGCGGAGTAGGATGCCTTGAAATCAGGGCTGCTTTTCTTTTTGTTGGGGTTTCAGGTTTCTTTTGGCATTCCTTCACTTGATAACTCGTAATGGTAGAATGTAAGCCGTCTACCATTGTGGCGTTCCTCACTTGATAGCTCGTAATGGTAGAGTGTGTGCCGTCTACCATTGTGGCGTTCCTCACTTGATAACTCGTAATGGTAGAGTGTAAGCCGTCTACCATTGTGGCGTTCCTCACTTGATAACTCGTAATGGTAGAATGTGTGCCGTCTAGCAGTGTGGCATTCCTCACTTGATAACTCGTAATGGTAGAGTGTGTGCCGTCTACTATTGTGACATTCCTCACTTGATAACTCGTAATGGTAGAGTGTAAGCCGTCTACCAGTGTGGCATTCCTCACTTGATAACTCGTAATGGTAGAGTGTGTGTCGTCTACCATTGTCAGACTCAAACTATGGCCCGCAGACGAAATAATACGTGCGCTAACCTCTACAGTAAACATGAATCTTATCGATGGAGTTGGTGGCATAGATACATATATGACTTTTTCCAATTCATGTGGATCAATAGAATCACAAAGTCAAAATCTGAATTATCCCCCACTATATAATCCAACCTCAGATTTCGGTCCACAGTCTCATGAAAAGATCTACATATTTTAGAAGAGGACCCTTGTGTGTTTATATTCGTATTCCCCACAAGTACAGGTAATGCTAGGCAGTCTTGGTATTCATCTGGAGCGGTATTACCAAAGCGATCATAGCTAAGAACGTATATCATAACCGTCAAGAAGATAAGAAAATAATGGAAAAAAAGAAAGATCTGATAAGTTAAAATAATAAAGTGTGCGTGTGTGTTTTTTTTCATCGCCTTCACTCTATTTTCGTTCGACATAATCCATATATATAAACCTCTAAGGCCTCCTCCCCCCCCCACACACACGCACACACACACACACACACACACACATATTTAGGTCACTGTGCTCTCAATTTTTTAAATTTTGGTGAAACATTTTCACTCATGTCTCTATCTGCTGTCTAGTTTGTCTATGGTACGATTTTTATCTCTCGCAGTGTACTCAGTCTGCCCTTTGCTCCATGTGGTATCTACTCTTTAAAGTCTTGTCCATATATACTTTTTTGCTTATTCATTAAACGTTTAAATTTGTCGCCTATAAGTTTAGCTTGTTGAGGCGATGAAGCCTTACCTAGACCGTCGAGCACCTCAGATGCCCTTGTGATCGCCTTTCAGAGTTTGTTAAAAGGCTCACCATCGGCGATATTCTTTTCTTTGTAATTAATTGATTCTTAATGATTCCTTATTAGGGACTTGAAAAAAACCCTCGTTGTTGACATGAACACTTAGAAAGGGTTAGGTAATAGCAATATTTCCCTTAGTAAACAGCTGTGTCGTTGTCAAAAGGGATGTAAATCTTTGTACTAATTCTGCCCAGATTAGTAAAGTAATATTATGCAATGTACTGTTTTTCCCCTGAAAGATTAAAATCAGATTGCACCATTGTTTTACATTAGTCATAATAGTTTTTTGGGTCTAGTCTGAGCGAGACAGACAGACAGACAGAGACAGACAGACAGACAGACGACAGACCAGACAGACAGACACAGACTAACGCACCGGGTAAATCCGACTGTGGACATGAATCCAATCTTCCCCTCAATTAAATTTCCTGAAGTTTCTTTGTGAGCCTCCTTACTTGTGAACTCACCCATCTCTCTCTCTCTCTCTCTCTCTCTCTCTCTCTCTCTCTCTCTCTCTCTCTCTCTCTCTCTCTCTCTCTCTCTCTCTCTCTCTCTCTCTCTCTCTCTCTCTCTCTCTCTCTCTCTCTCTCTCTCTCTCTCTCTTTTCTTCTTTTTTTAATCGACATGAAATACTAAGCTTTCATTTGTCTCCTTGTTGATAATTAATTTCCTTGTACTCAAGAACTATCATAACTTTTCCATCCTCCTCCTCCTCGTAACGTATCATCATCCTAAATAGTAACCCTGACCTCAATTTTTTCGAGCTCCTTAATTTTTGTCCCACTTTTACTCTCTTCGCCCTTGATCACTTCGAGGCCCAAAGCAACGTGGACGCAGAAGAGGAGGAGGAGGAGGAGGAGGAGGAGGAGGAGAGGAGGAGGAGGAGGAGGAGGAGGAGGAGGAGGAGAGGAGGGGAAAGACGCCTGGAAGAAAGTGAAAGAGCATGAAAGGCCCGAGGGAAAAGGGGTACGAGAGAAGGCAATGTTCACGCTACTCAGACTAATGGCGTAGTTAATAGAGTGAAAAAGCTGTTTTTTTTTCTTTTTACAAGTTATCTGTCGAGGGAACTGTTTTGAAGATGACGAGGAACTCACCACCTTTCTCTCCCTCCTCCTCCCTCCTCCTCTCCTCCTCCTCCCTCCTCCTCCTCCTCCTCCTCCTCCTCCTCCTCCTCCTCCTCCTCCTCCTCCTCCTCCTCCTTCCTTTCATTGTCTCCTTTCGTTTCTTCCTCACTACACTCCTTTTATCCTTTCCCTTTCTCTCTTCCTTCCTTCCCTCCATAACTTGTGTTTCCTTTTTCCTGTCGCTGTCTCGTTTTTCTCCCTCCCCTTTTCCCTTTAACTTCCAAGTGAGATTTTCTTTCATTTATTTCATTTTCATTTCCTTCTTTATCAGATCCTTCTCCCTCCTCCTACACACACTCTCTCTCTCTCTCTCGTCTCTCTCTCTCTCCTCTCTCTCTCTCTCTCCCTCCTCTCTCTCGTCTCCGTCTCTCTCTCTCTCTCTCCTCTCTCTCTCTCTCTCTCTCTCTCTCTCTCTCTCTCCTCTCTCTTCTTCACTCTCTCTCTCTCTCTCTCCTCTCCTCTCCCACACCACCATCACACGCACGCACACGCACACACACACACACACACACACACACACACACACACACACACACACACACACACACACGCACACACGCACACAGACACACACACACACATAGGGTACTCCGTAGTGTAGGGGTAGCACGCTCGGTTCACGTCCGAGAAATCCCGGGTTCGATCCCCGGGCGGAGCGGAAACATATGGGCTGTTTCCTTAAAAACCCCAGCCCCTGTCCACCCAGCAGTAAATGGGTACCGGGTGTCAGCCGGGGGTTTGTGACCCCCCTCCCGGGGTGGTGGCTTCGGCCTACACTAAGCACTAAGGATGAATGATAAAAAATGTTGATATGGAGACGGGCCATACGAGCGTTGCTCAGGCCCTGTAAAATACAACTAGATGAAGACAACTAGATGAATACACACACACACAGTATCACTTAGAAGATAACAAATACCAACACAAATGATGGTAAGGTTGTTCAGTTATAAATCATATACTGAGCCTTAGCATTACCCTGACGTAAACGTTTAGATCACAAATCTAGGCACAACAATACGACGGGAATTTCACTGGTTCTTTTTTTCTTTATTTTTTGTTTTTCTCAAGAGGGATAGTGTTTTCAAGGACCAATACAAGCTCGCAGGACACTCAGACAGACGGAGGTGGAACAAGGTATTGGAAATCAATCAAGGAGGTGGAAGAGGCTGTAAAGTTAGCACAGGAAACACCAAATACGTTCTGGATAGTTACGACAACTCTTTCGCACATAGCTTTTCAACAATTTTAGGAGTTATATTCGCTGTTATTTTGGAAAATTTAATTATTTTACTGAGATGTATAAAAATTTACTATTATGGCGAGCCTGATAATTAAACTAAGATGCATAACAATTAGCTAATAATGATTCTGATTAAAGTAAGAAAGGGCCGGTGTCTTCTGTAGTAATACATAAGACCAATATTTATAATTTACGACATAATGTTCCTCTTTAAAATATATATAACTGTGTCATTAGGGTAGAAACAAAAGTGAACTTTGCACAAACTTTCGCCTATACGTACATTGCACGGACAGCATGACAATTCACCTAAGGGGCTCAGATTATAGTCTGTTTGGTAACTCCAGTCACTCCTACGATTATAGTTTCATGAATATAGTTTCATTTGTGATTTAAAATACAATGCTAACGTAATGTAAATACGTAAGGGTAATCATACACTTCCTGGGTGTGAATAAAGCTAACTTCCAGATGTCTTAGAGGCATGAGTTATATTTTTCATGCTAAGAAGAATAACGCAATGCATAATGTGAGCACAGGAGTGGTTCTCTCTCTCTCTCTCTCTCCTCTCTCGCTCCTCTCTCTCTTCTCTCTCTCTCTCTCTCCTCTCTCCTCTTCTCCTCTCTCTCTCTCTCTCTCTCCTCTCTTCTCTCTCTCTCTCTCTCTCTCTCTCTCTCTCTCTCTCTCTCTCTCTCTCTCTCTCAGGTATGCCCTCATTATCTGCCTCTCGGCATTTCGTCCTCTACCCTGCCAGGTCACTCTCTCCAGGGTTTCAGACTCGTCGTTGCTGCCATTCTCGCGGATCATTATCGCATATTGCAGCCCGTCAGGATCCATCAACATACGTGGCACATCTTTTCACTCCGTTGCTCCATTCATCGCGGACTCAATTACGAGGCTATTGCACCGAGTCATGATCGCATCAATTACGAGGCCATTGCACCGTGTCATTATCGCATCAATTACGAGGCCATTGCACCGAGTCATGATCGCATCAATTACGAGGCCATTGCACCGAGTCATTATCGCATCAATTACGAGGCCATTGCACCGTGTCATTATCGCATCAATTACGAGGCCATTGCACCGTGTCATTATCGCATCAATTAGGAGGCCATTGCATCGTTTCGTTATTACATCAATCATCTTTTCTTCCCGTCCCTTGAACTCGTCCTGTTTTCATCACAATTGAGTCACTTCCGCGGTGTATAAGACTGCACCAAGTTTTATACAAGTTTTATACAAGTTTTATACAAGTTTTATACAAGTTTTATACAAGTTTTATACAAGTTTTATACAAGTTACATTGTTTGAAAATCGTGAATATATACGAAAATCCCAAGACTCGAAGGTACATAGCAGTAAAGTTGCGGGGAAAGAGTAGAACTTAAAGGTATTAAGAGAACAAGTAAACGAGGGGAAAGAGATAACGATAAGAATTTTAAGAGGAACGATTAGAGCGTGAGACAACATCGAATTGTTGGTGTCTGGATAGGAAGGTTGAGGAGGCGGGGACCATGGTATCCGAGCACTATAGGAACAGAAAGGCGAAAGATGCTTTACGGGACGGATCAGAACGGGATGGAGACTGTCAGAACGCGTCGAGAACTCGTGTCATCAGCGAGGTGAAGATTTAGAAGAAAAAAGAGAAAGATAAGTTGTCCAATTTCCGTTACAACCTTGTTTTTCATTACTCGCGTTTCATTCCTCTAAAATGAAAGTCAACATTTACTCTTTTGAAAATAATCCTTGCTAACACTAGTGCTAGTTTGGATATTTCTATTATTTTAACTATTAACTATTTTAACTATTCTTTTCCACATTTACCACTTAACACTAAAACCAGACTAAACAGACATTAAGGCTAACACTGAAACAAGAGTGGACACTTTCTATTCCTTTCCACATTGACCACTTACTAACGTTTGGCTTCCATTACCATATTTCCCCACCAACAGTTTTCACCGTCCGTGCCTTGCTCCACATGCCTCCCTCATATCCCAGTTTATATTCCCCTTAAGCTGTTATGCTTCTCCGACACACGATCCTCACGGCCATTACTCTAAAAGCGGTTGTGTGCCACTTCTTTTCCTTCCTGGACCTGACAGAGACGCTCTTGCCGGAACACGACGCCTTGGGGTGCAGGGTTGCAGGAGGCTGGTTCCCTTGGCAACCTGTAGTGTAGTAGTCACTTAGGGTTTAAGTTTTTATAGTATTTTGTGTAGTGGAACTCATATTAATACGTGTCTGATGGATATCCGGCCTCAAATGTCTGTGGCTGTTGCGAAGCTATGCCTCCATTAGTATTGTTATTATCATTAACATTTTTATAAGATATTAAATTATCGGAGGAAAAAAATTGAAAAAAACGAGGAGTGGGAAAGAATATACGTATCTGGGGTAAAAAAAAGTGGTGGAAAAGGATGCTAGGAGTAATATAGGAAGAAAGAATCGTCTCCTTCATTCTCGTATATATGATGATGATGTCACTTATGTTTGTTTTTGTATTAAGTTTTATAGTAGTTTGTGCATTTGAATTCATATTGATAAGTGTCTGATGGATATCCGGCCTCAAATGTCTGTGGCTGTTGCGGATCTGTATATATTTGATGATAGTGAGCCACGTCTGCCTCATTCCATCACTCGATCCTCTGCTGCGTTGCCTCATTCCCCTTGTACCATGAGACTGTCTCCCGCCACGCCTTCACCGATGTTCCCCCAGATATTGATGGTGATGATAATGACACAGATAAAAAAAAAATATTAATAATGATTAGTAATAAGATGAGATATGATGATAATGGCAGAGATAAAAAAAATTTAATAAGTAACGATAATTAAACAAGATGATAAATACTGATGATAATAAGAAATGATAATAATGAATAATAGTAATAATAATGACAAAAGTAATGACATTGTGAGTTGGTATGTAAATTACTGCTAGTAGTTGGGATGACCACGGAATAGTTTTGTGTTAGATATTTCTGAAATTCGGATATCACGTGCCGCAAATTGGTTTTAAAAGTTTCTTAAAATAGACGAGGCCGAAAGGTAGGGGCTCACCTCCCCCAGCCCGGCACTCACCACCCCTTCAGAACAGCTATTGTATAATTATGGATCACCAATTATCTCGTAAAAAGTATTTACCATGCCTAAAGGTTAAAACATTACATGTTAATGGCCCTGTTAACCTGTGTTAGCCAAATATGGTGAACGAGAGAATGACACGCAGCAATATTTTAGGCACCGCAGGAAACAGAAAGTTTGTTTAGTTTACGAAAAGTTGAATACATGAACAAAAAATAGCGGCGATTGCTAAACATTGGTTAAGACTGTGTTTTGTTATAGGCTGTTTACTGGTTAATAAGAAAATATATATATGAGCAGGTACTAATTTTTCATTGATTTAATTATAATTTATGTGAGGCGTAATATGTAAAGACGTTAGATATTTGCGGAGAGGTGACCGTGATCCTCAGAACATGAATGCAGAAGCCTCGATAAACATGTTGCGAGGGAAATACTGTGAAGGTGCTAGAGGGAGACTTGCAATAACTGGCGTCACAGCGGTGGGGAAATTGTCGTCGCTCCTCCGCCCGAATGACTTGTTTTGCTCCGCCGGGGAAAAAGTGCCGAGGCATAGTTGCACCACTTAAGGTGCAACCCTCCTTAGGGGTGCAACTATGCACCCTAGTTGCACCTCTTAAGGTGCAACCCCCCTTAGGGGTGCAACTGTGCACTCTTATGGGTGCAACTGTGCACCCTTATGGGTGCAACTTTATTCCCTTATTGAAGGTGCAAAATCTTTGACACATTTTGCACCTTTTTTTCTTAGTGTGTGGTAATACATTTATATTACTAAAACATTCATTGTAAAGGGTAAAATGGAGAAAAAAACTTTCATGACTTAATATACTGCTTACCTCCCATTTCATTAGATACTATACACATAAATACGCTTTTTTATGTTACATAATGTTTAGATAAAAAAAAACTCCGGTAAATGCCCCGGCTTTATGCATAAATCATACACAAAATTTCCATATTTTTAATATCAAATGAAAACTAGCAGAGCGTTTCCAGGAGCAGCGATACTCACCCATCCATGTGCTGTTGGTGATGATCTGCAGTATCCTGGCGGGGTCCATGGCGAAGGGGAGGTAGCGGTGGCGGGGAGGCAGGGGCGCAGGTGGGGAGGTGGGGAGGAGGGATAGAGGCAGGACAGGGGGAGGATAAATGCTAGGAGGGTGTAGGATAGATGAAAGTGTTTGTTAAGGTGACCAAGTATAGGTTGATACACAATATCCAAGTAACTGCTGCTAGGCCTTGTAATCTGGTCTTAGCATAGAGCAGGAGACGGCAGGAAAGAGTGATTCAGGAAGGTGAGACGCCGCTAGATTATCCGTCGTAGGTCAGGATATAACAACGTAAGGGAGAATGTAGGGAAGAGGCGTTCCTGTCGAGCAAAGAAACCTGTATTTGTCAGGGGAGAAACAGACCAGAAACGAATGAAATGAAGATAGGGAAAGGGACGATGGGATTTCCGCTTGGGAAGGATATAGGGCGGCCTTTAGGGAGAGAGAGGAATGATATAGGGCGGCCTTAGGGAGAGAGAGGAAGGATATAGGGCGCCTTTAGGGAGGGAGAGGAAGGATATAGGGCGCCTTTAGGGAGGGAGAGGAAGGGAAGGTAACGCAGCAACTTGAGATTGCTTACGTGTGTATCCTCCTCGACCCACCTCCTCACTTCCCTCGCCTCACTGAGCCTCGCGATCCACGTCACTCTTGGAGGTTTAGGACGCGGCTTGCCTTGCTGTGACCTGCCTGTCTCTCCGTCACATTGTTTCTGTGGGTCATAACAAGGTCGGTACCGCGCGACTACACGTATGTTTCCTGTCCTGGCTCTCGGATTTCTGTTCCACACCAAGAAGCGACCTTTCGGGCAGTTGTATTCTGCTTTCTTGGTACGATTTTATGTTTCTTTTTTATTATGCTCGATTGTTCCAACGATATAACATTATTTTGAGGTTTTCTGTTACAGGTAAGCAATATAGAAAAAAACACAGATGTTTTATGTTAGTGTTGGAGTGATAGTAAGTGTTGCGCCGCTCATTTATAACAAACATTGTGATCTGTTGTTCCTTGGTCAGTACTTCTTATATCCGAAGAAAGTGTTGATTCGAGGCATTACGAAGGATGATCCAAAGACTACTGTATTCTTTGGATGATCTAAACCTTACAGACATTACAAAAAAAAAGGCTGAAATTAGTACTTGTGTCCGCTCCTATATATGCATCTCAGTTGATAATATGAAACGACGCTTAAAATTCCTCACTTACGAAACTAGGGTAGCTTTTAACTTTTGTATTCCATATGTATTGTAATGAAAAAGAAATGTTTTAACTCGAAGGTTTAAGTTGAAATACCCTTTCTCCCTCTTTCTCCCTCCCTTTCCTCCTCTTTCTCCCTCCCTATCGTCCTCTTTCTCCATCTACGCCCCTTAACCCACCTGTTGTCTCCCACTTGAGCTGATTATTCCCGCCCGGCGCACCTGTCGCACCTCTTTAAGGGTGAAGGGAAGGAAGGGTCTCGAGTCCTATCGTTTTCGAGGTCACTGGGCCGATAGTGTTATTGGCCCTTCCACCCTTAACTGTTTTTTGTTTGTGTTGTTGTTGTTGTAGTGTAGTTGTTGTGTTGAGTGTGGTAGTGTGTGGTCTGTATGTAAAGGAATTCAAATACAAGAATGGTTATGTTTTTTGCTACACACTCTCTCACACTCTCTCTAAGTCACACACACACATACACACACACACACACGCACGCACACACTCACGTACGCACGTACACGCACACACACGCACGTACGCACACATACACACATACACACACACGCACATCACACGTGTGATCATCAAATGTGTCTTTATGGGTGCTCACGCTCGTCCTAAATGCTGGCTGTGGATTGTTAGTGTTTGATCTTTTCTGTAGTCTAAGGAAACACACGACACACATATTGGTTATAACGTATGTATCGTTCCACTCAGGTTTTGGTTCAAGTGTAAATTGTATGTATTTGCGCCTTGAATTACACCGATATAAGTAATAAGACATCATTAGGGACGGTGATACCAAACCTGTAGAGGGTGAAGCGAGGGATTAAGAAAAGAAGGAAAAGATAGTAAAGAAATAAGAAAAATAGAACCAGTTTGATGGGACGGGTTGATATAAAGGCCTGGTTGATGGGAAGGCAGCCAAGGCGCCATTAGGGGATGTGAGTGAGGGAGAAACATGAAGCAATGATGTCAAGGAACTGCAGGACGACGCACGCAGAGTTCACCCACGTTCATGTGTCTGGCATGGAGTAACTATATAGAGAGCTTGGTGTCGCGTGCCTCAGTGTTACGACCTGAAGAGCCCAGTGACGAGGCAGACATGACCCTAATACGTCACAGTGCAAGATGAATGATTAAATGAAAGGCAGGAGGAGACGCATTTTATATAAGTGAGGAGCAGCTCAAACTGTGACTGAAAATTGTGAAGAGAGTATGTAAAGGTTCAAAGGAGTGACGCTCAAGAGGAGGGGACAGACGCCGACTGTTGACTCTCTGCCTCTCGTGACGTGCCTGTCGTGTGTAGCTGCCGTGGCATGCACTAATTTGTTCAAAATATGACATAAGTATTATAGACTTCCATGGCTCTTATTGTTCCTCCCATCCTCTTTATCTTCTTATGGAGAGTATATCACATATTCTCTTATTTTCTTTTTCCTGCAAATGTGTTCCTAAGCTCTTTAACTGTTACAAGGAAAGCCTACAGGTTCGGCCTTTCTATGCTTTCCACACACACTCATGCTTTTACCCATCATGCTGCTCAATCAGAATGCATTATTATTTTTTTCATTCATGAATGGGTAACTTTGAAAGCCTACATTTTCGGTTTTCTTTCGCCCCTCAACTTACGTTCATTTTGAGGAAAGTCTAAGCACATCAGCGTTTGTTTGTCTTGTCTCTGCCGCAGTATTAGCATCAGTAGCTTGTGTCTCTTATCGCATAATTCTTTTAGATGCCGCGTTTGTGATGCCTAACAAAAATATCCTTTAGCTGCGACCTTACGTATTGAGCCTAAGGGAATCGGAAGTGCGAGTAGTTGGCTTGACAAAGTATTATATTCACCTGTAAGAAAAAACCGGTGACCATTTACTATTTTCAATGCTGTTCCTTTTATTGCTATATTGTTGTTATTATCATTATTGTTATTATTGCATTTGTTGATGTCTTGTTATTGCTCTTATTGTTGTTGTTGCCTTTGTTGCTAATCGAATGAATGCATAAAAAACCCCTGATTCGACGACGAGGCAGCCACACACTAACCCTTAACACGATGCCGTCCATGACTACGCTTCCACACAGCTTTTTTTGGTGGGGGAAAACCTTTAATTGTGTGACGGTGCAGGTTCAGCATCGACCCTCCAATACTAAGAGGGTTTCTGCATACTGTTTGCTTCCTGGCGCGCTGTTGTCAGAGAAGTAAAAGGTCTGTGTTTCTTCGTCCCTCTCTCTATCTCATCTACACAATTCTCTCTCTCTCTCTCTCTCTCTCTCTCTCTCTCTCTCTCTCTCTCTCTCTCTCT
>JACEEZ010015734.1:107500-115000 GCA_016584305.1 Chionoecetes opilio
GGGCCTCATGTATATGTATGTTTAAATAAAAAAAGAGAGAGAGAGAGAGAGAGAGAGAGAGAATACTAATAGAGAGGGAATACTAGTTTTGTTATTTTTCAACTGTTAACAAAGCACACACGAGAGAGAGAGAGAGAGAGAGAGAGAGAGAGAGAGAGAGAGAGGAGAGAGAGAGAGAGAGAGGAGAGGAGAGAGAAGGAGGAGAGGAGAGAGGGGGAAAGAGAGAGAGAGAGAGGAGAGAGAGGAGAGAGAGAGAGAGAGAAGAGAGGAGAAGAGAGAGAGAGAGAGAGAGAGAGAAGAAGGAGAGAGAGAGAGAGGAGAGAGGAGAGGGGGAGGGGAAAGGAGAGAGAGAGAGAGAGAGAGAGAAAAGAGAGAGAGAGAGAGAGAGAGAGAGAGAGTTATAAAGTAACAGTGAAGCACATTTCCTTGTGATTATTACTCTACCCAAACACTGCCAACACAGGCCAGTGACCATCAGGCGGTAACTCAAGAAAAAGAGCTTATTTTGCAGCATACGTCTAAGGAGAAGGGGGACAAAGAGTATGGATATAATCTTCATGATGTCTGTGGCGTTGACTCATCCCGTCTTCACTGTGGAGCTGTGATTAGTTCTTTAAGGAGTCTTATGTGCCTCCCCGCCCCCCCGCCTGCGCCACTTCTATATGTGGCTGTAATTAGCGCAATTAGGGAAAAAATGTTATCCCTCACTATATATTTGAGTTATCCTGCCTTTAATGTGTGTGTGTCCGTTTATCTGTCATTCCCTGGCTCTATCACGCTGGGTTTTTTTTTTTTCTCTCTTCCTCTCTCTCTCTCTCTCTCTCTCTCTCTCTCTCTCTCTCTCTCTCTCTCTCTCTCTCTCTCTCTCTCATGTTTGCCTTGCCATCACAACCCTCCATAAGTGTCTAGTAGGCCCTCTATTAGCGTCATTAACGAGCCGTGTCTGAACTGCATGTGTACTTAACAACAGGAGGACATATGCAAAAAGAGGGAATGTATTGCTCGTTCGGCGTGAAGGTATTGTCTTATAGTTAGAAATTATATATAAATAACTGTCTAACCTGAACTAACCATGTAAAATTTAGGAAACATTATATGACAAATTTTATTTTAGCTTATTAAGAGTGTCATGATCGCAGAGAAGGTGTAGTTTCATGAGGAGCGTAAAGCGCAAAGAGAGAGAGAGAGAGAGAGAGAAGAGAGAGAGGAGAGATGAGAGAGAGAGAGAGAGGAGAGAGAGAGAGAGAGAGAGAGAGAGAGACGAGAGAGAGAGAGAGAGGAGAAGAGAGAGAGGAGAGGGGAAAGAGAGAGAGAGAGAGAACGAGAGAGAGAGAAGAGAGAGAGAGAGAGAGAGAGAGAGAGAGAGAGATGGATGTTTGTGTCTTTGTGAATGCTAAGTAATAAGATGAGATTCGGCAAAAAGAAACAAACTAACACAACAGACATGAAACATGAATACGATAATCCTCATAAATCATCTCCATTTATTTTTTAATCAAATAATATGAAGATGGACTTGATAGGCAGCAGGCAGCCTGTTGACCCAGGGCAGTCCTAGGAACCATTGGGCATTCAGTAGGAAATGATGAGTTATTTCTTTTTCAGTTCGGATTGATGATAAAGACTAAGAGGACAGTTATAAATTTAGCTTTACATCCAAAAATAATCTTGCGAGCCGTGTAATGTATCACCGAGTCTTTCATTTCCAGAGTGCGGCAGCGAGTGAGTGCCGATGGCATGGAGAGGAAGGAAGTGTCCTGCTCCGGATGAACAAGGTTAGTAATGGCTATATACCTCCATGACCCTTTCTGTGTGAGCGCCACGATGCGTGGTACATGCCTGGGCGGCGGTAGGAAGGCAAGGCAACACTGCTACAATGGGAAGGAAGCAGAGGTGAAGAGACGTCCCTGTTGTTAGTCATTAGAATTCATTAGCTTGACTGAACCCAATGAGAAGGTGAGTGAAAGTTTAATTAGTAGGTCAACAAAAGATAACATGCGAGCCACTCATTGTCGCTGACGATGACAATGCAATGAATATGCAAGTAGCTTGAGGCGAGTGTGTCTTGTGTTTGCTATCATGATAATAGTAATGATGATAACTAATAAATTATAATTATATAACGGTAATTATGTTATATATGATGAATCATCATTAATTTTGGGAAGCCGGTGGCAGAGAGGTTAGCCCATGTAAGCTGGTGTTCCGAGTTCGATCCCCGAGGCGTGCCAAAATCTTTTTGCACCGTCGAGAGGCCTAAGAACACCCACATGCTGCCCATAAACTCTACCTTCGACGACCAGTGCATCGGAGACACAGGGGGGCAGCATGAGCCTCTAATCACAGGCGTCACTATAAAAATCCTGACTGCGCCACCACGGGCGAGGGCCAACCATCACAGCCTTTAAGTGAACCTCCAGGGCCTACCATCTCACCCCTGGAGGTCACTGCCTAAAGGCGCTATAGATTCGAGTGGTTTTTATTTTTTTATTTTTTTTACATCACAAAGGACTGGCCAAAGGCACACAAAAAAGAGGTACCACAAAGCTCGCTTAGTTGCCAGTCCCCATAAAGAGGACAGTAAGAGAATAAAGATAGGGGAGGTGGGCCAATTTAGTGCGGTAGGTGTCTTGTCACTCTTCTCTTGAAAAAGAATTAAGTCGTAGGAAGGAGGAAAAATAGAAACAGGAAGAGAGTTCCATAGTTTACCAGTGAAAGGGATGAAAGAGTAAAGATACTGATTATTTCTTGCATTAGGAAGATGGACAGAATAGGAATAAGAATGAGTAGAAAATCTTGTGCAGCGAGGCCGCGGGAGGGGGGGGAGGCATGCAGTTAGCAAGTTCAGAATAGCAGTGAGAATGAAAATAACGGTAGAAGAGAGCAAGAGAAGAAAGATTGCGGCGGTGATTTAAAGATTGAAGACAGTCAGTCAGAGGAGAGGAGTTGATGAAACTAAAAGCTTTTGAGTCAACCCTGTTTAGGAGAGCTGTATGAGTGGATCCCCCCAACATGTGAGACATACTCCATACATGGGCGGATAAGGCCCCTGTACAGAGCAAGCAAACTGAAGGAGATATGAAGGAGATATAAAGGAGAATAGAGAATATACGAGAGGAGAGAGGGAAGAGGTGATAAGGAAGACGAGAGGGGTGAGGAAAGAGAGAAAATGAAGGGAGAGAGAGGAGGAAAGAGAGGAGGAGAGAGAGAAACGGAGAGAGAGAGAAGAGAGGAGAGAGAGGGGGAGGAGAGATCGAGAGAGAGAGAGAGAGAGGAGAGAGAGAGGAAAAGAGAGAGAGAAAGAGAGAGAGAGAGAGAGAGAGAGAGAGAGAGAGAATAAAATATAAGTGTGTTTACAGGTGTCCAATGCTCCTATGTTGCTTACCTCACAACACAGCGAGAATTTAGTCATGCGAGAGACGAAACACGAACGACAACTCGGTAACGTAACACCACTGAGCGATCACACAAAGAAATAATTATCCTGAAGAAAACCTCAAATTATAATAGTAAAAATGAAACTAATCGTGTATTCCAGCCCGTCACTCTGTAATGTTATATTTTTTCCTTTCTTTCTCATTATGAACTTGGTCTAATTTTACTATTTCTTACTCGATCACACACTAAGAAAAATAAAGCTGAAGAAAACCACTCAATTATATTAGTAAAATAGAAACTAATCGTGTATGTATTCCAGTCAGTCACTGTAATGTTATATTTTTTCCTTTCTTTCTCATTACGACCTTAAGATTCATCGTAGTATTCTTGTTTTACGTAACGTGTGGGAGGAAAAATGTCACAAAGTTGATATTAATAGTAGATATTGAGTTGACGCTGATTGCATTTACCTGTAGTATGGAAGAGATATACTTTTTTTCTCACTAAATCGAAGCCAGAATAAACACCGGGGGAGCAAAGTCGTCACGGAGACAGAAACACGAGAGAGCGTATACAGATCCACCTTTCCCAGTGGAGTCTCGCCCCCACTGAACCCAGAGTCGAGACAAAAAGATCCAGCACGGTCAACATGCACGTCCCACCCCCCCCTCTCTCTCTCTCTCTCTCTCTCTCTCTCTCTCTCTCTCTCTCTCTCTCTCTCTCTCTCTCTCTCTCTCTCTCTCTCTCTCTCTCGAACATGATATAGACCTTGTACGTACCTGTTATTTGAGAGATTGCGCGAGCTAAAGATGTCTACGGTAAGAGAGAGCGAGAGAGAGAGAGAGAGAGAGAGAGAGAGAGAGAGAGAGAGAGAGAGAGAGAGAGAGAGAGAGAGAGAGAGAGAGAGAGAGAGAGAGAGAGAAAAAAAAATATCATGCAGGTGTATATTTGTACGTTCGTGATTAAAATTTTTGTTATTGTAACTTTTATCGTTATTATCAGTATCATTATTGCTGTTATATGAGGAGCGTCGTGGATGCTGGGTGAGGTATGCTCTGCTATGCTATGCTAATTTCATGCATATCACGGCTCGTTTGCATGTGATTTATTTGTGGCATGAATGTGTGTGTACCTCAATCTGTGAGATTTTAATTGGCTCTCATCGTAAAAAAATGGAATATATTCCAACGGCATTGTGAGAGCTAGCGAAAAATAGGAGAATTTCTAAATGCTATTTTAATCGTACATACACAGAAAAAAAAAACCGCGTAGCTTAGTGGTTTAGAGCATGTCTGGCCATTTTGTGGTCGCGCGCTCAATCCTGGCTCGCTTATAAGATAATATTTTTCTGACACACGCGGGCGGTGTCTCTTTCCCTGGAGAGCACATTCACCTTTCAGGCATTAACTCAATCAATTTCCCTGGAGAAAGGAATTATGTGTGTGGTGTGTGAGGTCCCAGCTGTACCCAAATATCGCTCTCCGTGAGCTCTAAGTTCTTTCCGGGAGGGTAACAGCAGAAGATTGCGTGTCCAGCACGTGATCTGGCTTTGAATGATAAAATATTTATGCACACAAACGAACAGACTAATTTAGTAGTAATGACAGTTTTGTTGTTGCTGCTGTTATATGATTATCTAATGATAGTGAAATGGAAAGAAAGTGATATGATAATGATAACAAATTTTGAACTAAATGATAATGATATAGAATGATTTTAATGAAATAAACCCAAAATTTTATATATAATTATATATATATATATATATTATATATATATATATATATATATATATATATATAATATATATATATATATATATATATATATATATATATATTTAAAATATATATATATTATATATATATAATATATAAAATATATAATATAATTTATAATAAAAATTTTATATATATATATAATAATTAAGCGAAAGTGTGTGTTGTTGGTGTGTGTGTTTTGAGTGTGTGTGTGTGTCCGCTCCATTGCCGCCCCTGGGGAACCCTCATATGCACGTTTCGAAACCGGCCCCGAGCAGGGGAAGTTTTAAAGCCATTTAGAGATGATCCGATCACTTTTTTTTTTTTTTTTTTTTAGCAGCAATTTCGAGATTGTGAAAAATGTGGGTTGCGAGATTGGGAAACCTTGAATTTAAGCGAAAGTGTGGTCTGTGGTTTTGTTGTGTGTGTTTGTGTTTTG
Organism: Chionoecetes opilio; assembly: GCA_016584305.1. NCBI lineage: Eukaryota > Metazoa > Arthropoda > Malacostraca > Decapoda > Majidae > Chionoecetes > Chionoecetes opilio. The sequence goes on from JACEEZ010015734.1 coordinate 113,078, forward strand.
TGTGTTGTGTGTGTGTGTGGTGTGGTTGTGTGTGTGGTGTGTGTGTGTTGTGTTGTGTGTGTGTTGTGTTTTGTCCGTTCCAGGTGCCGCCCCTGTGGCGGAATCCCTCATATGGCACAGTTTTGGAACCGGGGTCGAGCGGGGAAAGTTTAAGCCCTTTTGAGATGATCCGATCACTTTTTTTCCTTTTTTTTAGCAGCCTATTAGCGAGAATTGTGAAAAAAATGTGGGTTACGAGAATTGAGGAAACCTTGATGTAGGGTGATGGGTAATCTCTATCTATAATAATATAAGCGAAAGTGTGTCTGTGTGTGTGTGTGTGTGTGTGTGTGGGGTGTGTGTCCGCTCCAGGTGCCGCCCCTGTGGCGGAATCCCTCATATGGCACGGTTTGGAACCGGCTCGAGCAGGGGAAGGTTTTAAGCCCATTTATGAGATGATCCGAACACTTTTTTTTTCTTTTTTTTAGCAGCCTATTAGCGAGAATTGTGAAAAAAAGTGGGTTGCGAGAATTGAGGAAACCTTGATGTATGGGTAATGGGTGAGTGAATTAGTGGGGTGATGGGTACTGGGTGTGGGGTGATGGGTGAGTGAATGGGTGGGGGGTGATGGGTGATGGGTGAGGGAATAGATGGGGGGTGATGGGTAATGGGTGAGTGAATGGGTGGGGGTGATGGGTAATGGGTGAGTGAATGGGTTGGGGGTGATGTGAATAGGTTGGCGTTAATACATACATTTCTACATCCATGATTTCAGGAAAGCTAGAAGGGGCTATCTGGAGAGTCTGTGTTTGGTGGGCCGAAGGCCCACCAAACACAGGTGGTGGGCCGAAGGCCCACCAATAGCCCTCCGCAGGAGCTAGCCAAAAAGTCCGCCCGGAGGGCGGCTTTGCGGCTAGTATATATATATACTAGATATTTTGATCATGATAATAATAACAATAATAATAATAATAATAGTAGGAGTAATAATAATGATAATGAAATACTGATATCATGTATTGATATGTTACAATATATGATGTTAACATTACTTGAATAAAAAATAATAGCTCAGAATTCCATTTTGATGCAGTTTTATAGGTTTATAAATGCTTATGTTATATTCCTTCCGAAAATGTGTATTGCTATTCTTGATACAGAACCTTTAACGTTCTGTAACGCCCCCCTTTCTCTCTCTCTCTCTCTCTCTCAACTGTTCAACTTACCTCCAATGAATAAATGAATAGTTAAATAAATACATGGACATATTAGAGAGAGAGAGAGAGAGAGAGAGAGAGAGAGAGAGAGAGAGAGAGAGAGAGAGAGAGAGAGAGAGAGAGAGAGAGAGAGAGGGGAGGAGAGAGAGGAGAGAGAGAGAGAGAGAGAGAGAGAGAGAGAGAGAGAGAGAGAGGAGAGAGCGGGGTAGATAGCATTGTGCCTCGCTCCTTCATGATTCATCCCACAACACAGCCTCAAGCCTCTCAACAATCACACACGCGTGCTGCTACACAACACAGCCTCAAGCCTCTCAACAATCACACACGCGTGCTGCTACACAACACAGCCTCAAGCCTCTCAACAATCACACACGCGTGCTGCTACACAACACAGCCTCAAGCCTCTCAACAATCACACACGCGTGCTGCTACACAACACAGCCTCAAGCCTCTCAACAATCACACACGCGTGCTGCTACACAACACAGCCTCAAACCTCTCAACAATCACACACGCGTGCTGCTACACAACACAGCCTCAAGCCTCGCAACAATCACACACGCGTGCTGCTACACAACACAGCCTCAAGCCTCGCAACAATCACACACGCGTGCTGCTACACAACACAGCCTCAAGCCTCTCAACAATCACACACGCGTGCTGCTACACAACACAGCCTCAAGCCTCACAACAATCACACACGCGTGCTGCTACACAATACACACAC
>JACEEZ010015735.1:0-104540 GCA_016584305.1 Chionoecetes opilio
GGGAGGTGCAGGTACGTCGCCTGCAGGAGAGGACGTGGCTCTCTCTCTACCTACAGGGGAGGCTATTCCCGTGTCTATGTGAGTATGTGGTTTCCGAGTAAAGACGCTTGGCTGTAGCTCCGAAAACTAACCATAGGATCTTCTCGAAAATACGTCATTGTGATTCCCACCCCAAAGTTACTGTTATCAACCTACATATCCTAATCTATCCTATCCGTAACCTAACGTAACCTAACCTGACGTGTTCAAGAGTAAACGTCACATACTCTTCAGAAAAAGGGAATATCCCAGCGGAAGATCTCTTGGGTGCGCCCGGTGGAAGGAAATAAAGATGGGTGACGGTAAGCTCATCACAAAATTACACACAAAAAAAAAGCAGGGTGTGTAAAAAAACGGGTTATATTAAAAAGGTTTATTACGTGCCAATGAATGTAGGAAGATTGCATCATATTGACCTATCATACTGACATTAGAATATATCAGGAAACTATTTGAGTTGAAGAAATTACATTGTAGTCTACTATAGAAAGGGAGAAAATATCATCATTCTGCAAGAGTTTAAAACCAGGGAGGACCTTAACCTTTCCTGAAAGTTGGCTGAAATTAGGACAGAAATGGCGGACCCTTACCGGGTAGCTGCACAGGACGGACATTCAGTGAATTATAGTAAGAAACTCTGCGGCAACGCTTTGTCATGTTTCACCTACAGACTTGTATGCAATATTATTATGTTATCATTATTATTATAATTCATTATCATTATCATCATTATTGTTGTTGCTATTATTATAACTATTATTTTTATTATCATCATTTTGTATTGTTATTACTAATATCATTATCAAAATAACCATTTTGTTTCACTTCACTTCAATTTTTCTAGAGAAGAGTGTCAAGACACCTCCTAAACTAAACTGGCCCACCCTCCATTACAAGTCTTCTCCTGTCTGTTATACAGGGTCGGGGACTAGCAATAAGCGAGCTTTTTGGTTGCTATATTATTTTGCCCTTGGCAATTTCCTATGAATAAAAGAAAGACGGACGGAACGTAATACTATTGGTGCATGCGTGCGTGCGTGTGTGTGTTGTGTGTGTGTGGTGTGGTGTGTGAGGAAGCGTTCCATATCTCCCCCTCCCTGACCTCAGCCCACGTAGGTGTTCACTATTCAAGCATCACCCACAATCAATCAGTGGGCGGCCAGGGTCTTGTCTTCTGCGTGCTAGATTCCGCGCGGCGCCTGGACACTGCCAGGTCCTTTGATGAGCCGCGGCAACGACGGATTAATATTCAAGGTTGGTCGTGATCTAGATTGTCTCGTGCCAGAACAAAAAGTGACTTCCGAGGTAATTAATATGGAAATAGGCGCATACACGGAGAGAGAGAGAGAGAGAGAGAGAGAGAGAGAGAGAGGAGAGAGAGAGAGAGAGGAGAGAAGAGAGAGAGAGACGAGAGGGGAGAGAGAGAGAGAGAGAGAGAATGATCTTTGGCAGGAGTAAAAAATAAAATAAATATCAATCAATTTAGGTTTTTTGGCATCTCTTTTCTTGCTTGTTTATTGCTTATTGCGTGTTTCATGTGCCTGGTTCCTGGATCACGAGATGACTGAGAAACCATCTGGGCCTGCACCCCCGGCCCAATGCAAAGACAGTTGTAAATATGACAGGAACTACCGTGTAGGCCTCGTGGCCTCTTGTAGCTTCCTTATTTTCTTATGTTCTTACGACCATGAATGAATGGGGCGGCGCGCAGCCAAATTTCTGATTTAACACCAGTTGCTTGACAGTCACCTGAGTTTGTTGGTGTCGAGAGTTGGGGATAAAAAGAGAGAAGAGACGTTTATCTCTCCACAAACAGTGAAAGTGTCGAGTACGTCAGCCAGCCCTGCTGATAGTGATAGACTCAGATTCAACGGGAGCAGACTATGGTAGACATTTGAAGCCACGGTTATGTTGTGAGGGCGCCACACTCGCATATTATGGACCTGTGGATGAGGTTGAAAACTTTTTCAATTTAGCCCATCTGGAGGGCGACACCAGGGATGGTGACACAGCGGCCAGTAAGTGGGTCACCCAGCCGCAGGCCACTGGGCTTATTCTTGCCAAAATCGAGCAACTGAAAAAAACTCGGTGGCTGAGCGTCGTGGTTCGGTTATTTGTGAACATTTTGAGCCACTGTTTGATCCTGATGACCACTGCGCCCCGCCAGCTTGCCGTGCAAGCAGGAAGGCTCGGCGGGGCTCCAGCGCGGGGATGGCTGAGAGCCAATGGCGTCAAGCCACTAACTACGTAAAATCTCTTTGTAAAAGTGTTTCGTTTAGCAGTTTGTGTATCGGTAAAGTTGCTTGGTGATCTGATTAATAATGAGGAGCAGAAATAGAACAACAATGCCGTAAATAGGGCGAGGATGATTAACTGAGGAGTTACAATTCTCCCGAAAAGGGCCATATATATATAATATATATATATATATATATATATATATATATATATATATATATATATATATATTATATATATATTTATATATATAATATATATATATATATATATATATAATATAATATATAGTATATAAATATACATATACTCGTATATGTAAAATCTCTCTCTCTCTCTCTCTCTCTCTCTCTCTATATATATATATATATATATATATATATATATATATATATAATGTGTGTGTGTGTGTGCTGCAGGTGGGTGAATCAATCAGTTGGGCGTGATCTCCCTTTATCACAGCGTCGAGATGGCCAGCCTAGAAGGATCCCTAAAAGGTGAAATGCCCCTAATTGTTAAGAGGTAACACCCCCCCCCCCCCCCCTTCTTTCCGCCAGTTGCGTGCCAACAGCCTCCGAGCGTTTGGCAGCAGCTTTTTTTCATATATTTTCATATCTTAAGACCTAAAATTAAGGGTGACATAATTGAGGTCGCCAGGGTGACAAGTGTACCCTTTTACCGGCCGCTTTACTCTCCACCAGCCACACTCGACGCCGTGAACTTGAAAACCAAAATGTAGGTTCCACTACTTCCCTATTTCCCCCAAAACCTGACCTAAATTTCCAAAATGATCAGACCCGCGTGCGAGATGGATGTGTTGTTGTAGTAATGGTAAAGACCACACACACATACTTGGACAGAGATGGATTAAGACTGCCACCTGAATTTCTGAAACAATGCTAATTTGTATCCTTACTGAGTGACGCATAGAAACTTCTTAGGGAACTGTATTGAGGCCAAAGAAGTAAACAAATATAAGTAAACCATAAAAAAAATACTCAATATTCTATTACGTCATTATGGTGATGAGGCAAATTGAACTGATATAGATAGATAGATGGATAAATATAAAGCATAATTGACCTCTACAACAATAGATAATTTTACGAGTTGTATTTTTTCTGGTTAGGGAAATGTGTTAGTGTATACAGAGTGTAGTGTAGTATGTTATGTAATATGAGTGGTGTTTGTATGTTGAATGTATCTACTAGTATATATATATGCACAGGATTGAGTCAAGCTTATAATGTTTTATAATTTTAATATCAAATTATCATATTTTCTTTGAATTTCTATATATTGCTTGCATATACCACATCCTCTGATAGTTCATTCCATTGATTCATTGGTTTATTAGGGAAACCGTATTTTTGCACATCCCTCTCTCCTCTTCTCTTATTGACTTCTTGCTGTGTCCTCTTAATGTTCAGTTCCTTGCTGAAATGTCTTCTGTGTCTAGATTTTCTTTTAATGGCACTAATTTGTACATTATAATCATGTCTTCTTTTTTCCCTCATTCCTCAAAAATTGTTACAATTTTTCTTTTCATCTCTTCACGCACGTGTGTGTGTGTGTGTGTATTCACCAATGGTCTTGCCCATGCAAGCTGGACTTGCGATCGTAAAATTTACCTTCCCGGAAAGAGCTTGAAGCTCATAGTGACCGATCTTTGGATGATGCTGGGACCTCACACACCACACACCCATCCCATTGCTCAAGGGGGAAAGTAACCGCCCACATTTGTCAGTGAAAAATTCCTGGGAGTGGGGATCAAACGCACGACAAAGAAATGGCCTGACATGCGCTCTAAACCACTTGACCACGCAGGTGTTGTGTGTGTGTGTGTGTGTGTGGTGTGTGTGTGTGTGTGTGTGTGTGTGTGTGTGTGTGTGTGTGTTTGTGTGTTCATCTATTTGTATTTAAATTGGATTTTACAGGGCCTGAGCTACACTCGTATGGCCCAGTCTCCATAGCTACGTACATTTTTTATCATTCATCCTTAGTGCTTAACCCTTCACGTACAAATGACGTCTTTGAGCGTCATCCGGTACGTGTAGGCCATATGTACAAATGACATCTTTGAGCGTCATCCGGTACGTGTAGGCCATACGTACAAATGACGTCTTGAGCGTCATCCGGTACGTGTAGGCCATACGTACAAATGACGTCTTTGAGCGTCATCCGGAAACGTGTAGGCCATACGTACAAATGACATCTTTGAGCGTCATCCGGTACGTGTAGGCCATACGTACAAATGACGTCTTTGAGCGTCATCCGGTACGTGTAGGCCATACGTACAAATGACGTCTTTGAGCGTCATCCAAAAATAATATTTTAAAATATTTATTAAAAATCTTAAAAAGCGCGCGGTTGACGTGAGAGTCACTTGACCGTTGGAGCGAATTAAAATATATTATATTAAAATATATTTTGTATAATATAATATTGTATAATGTTAAATTATAAATATATTTATTAAAAAAAAAAACTACGCTATCTTTCACTTCGTTGTATGGCTTTATTTTTGAGCGAATTACAATATATTATACTTCATTGGAAAGGAAATTTATTCAGCTATGTCATGGAATGTAGAAAAATCTTCTATGATGATAAGTTGATTTTTGGCATATTATTTTTTGCCGCAAGGTGTTATTTTTTTTTTTTTTTCACTTCTAACTCGAGGTTTTGTAAGTTATTTTCACGCTAGCGTATTTTTTTAAACATTGTATGATATAGGAAATGATCATAGCTTAAAAACGAAACATAATTGAACTCGATACCTTTGATAGTTTAGTTTCTAGACGCGGTGGAAGTACAACTTTTTTCCCGCGCGCGACATTTCGGGTGACAATGGGTTTACGCGGGACAACAATAAGTGAATGACAATGGTGACGTGAAAGGGTTAAGTGTTGGCCGAAGCCACCACCCCGGGAGGCGGGTCACAAATCCCCGGCTAACACCCGGTACCCATTCACTGCTGGGTGGACAGGGGCTCGCGTTTTAAGAAGAACGCTCGTCTGTCTTCATTCCGCCCCTGGATTTAACCCGGGACTTCTCGGTTGTGAGCCGAGCGTGCTAACCGCTACACTACGGAGTGCCCGAGTGTGGAGTGTGTGTGTGTGAATGAGTAGGTGTGCGTGTATTAAGAGTAAGTATGTGAAATTTGTTTTCTTTTAATGCTTTTTCCGATCTTTTTTATTGTCTCCTTTTGAATTGTTTCTTCCTTTTTTGTTGCCTGTAGCCTGCTTCTCCTTGGGTCTGTTGCTCACAAGTGGATGCACCTCTGGAACATACATGAGATGTGTTAAATATATGCAATATATACATGTCTACCACTGAAACTTTTGCATACCCTCAAACATCAGGCTCTATAAAAAGATGGCAAATAAATTTTCTAATAATTGACAATTGGTTGTAGTCCGTTAAGGTTTGTTTAACAATTTCATACAATACAAACTTTTATCTTCACAGATGTATGTGATTTGAGGAATCAGATAAGCTTTATTCAGTAATATACAACTAAAATTATTAAAGATGTCACATACCAAAGACTACTCTGTAGTCTTTGCACATACCATCAATCGGTGCATTTTCCAAGGATACATCGTGGGTTTTTGGTCTTTTCTTTTTAGGTGAGACATTTTCTTTGCTATCACCTGATCTCTTGGAGGAAAGATCTTCATTTGGCGCTCCTTCAGGACCCCAACCTTCCTCTGGCTCCTCGATCTCAGGTGAGATGGGTAGGTACAGGAGGGCATTGCTATCATCTTCTTCATCAGAGCTACAAAACGCAGCCACAGGGTCTATGCATGTGACATCAACCTGTGGAAAAGTGGACAGCTTTACTAAACATCAAAATCAATTACTCTATTTATTATGATCAACATAGTGGAGAATGCAGCTTGAATGTAATAACACAAAATGAGCAAAAGTAGATTACTCCAAAAAGGGGCTATTCCTGCCTTCATCATTCTGACTTTTAAAAATTCCGGCAGTTTAGTTATACTGTAACGGGCTTCATGGTCTTATGGAGAGAAAACCTTAGGAATGAAAAAAATAAGTTAGAGAAAGTTCTCCTCAACATGATGGTGTTATCAGATTTCAACATTAGTCCAGTCAATCTAGCTGATTTTTTGGCAGAACCTCAAACAAATTGCTAACAAAGGTTTTTAACTTGGATATTGGGCATGAATAACCTCTCTTTCGGATAAAAAAAAGTTTACCAAAATTAACCTTGCCGAAAGGGGTCAACGGCCGCCATCTGTAAAATCCAACGGGGAAGATCTCCGACCCGCCGCCACAAACGGTTTTTTCCTCCTCTTATCCATAATAATTAAGCTAGGTCAATAATTTTTTTACACCAAATGCATGACTATGTACTGCCATTACCATACAATTTTCATCAAAATTGGTACAGTAGTTTTTTGTGCAAAAAAATTAAAACCGATAAAGGGGTCAACGGCCGCCATCATTTGGCAAGCACTCTACCCAGCTTTATTTCCTTTAATCCTCATCTCTGTATTTCCTTTAATATTTTCTCCACTTTCTGTCCACTCTCTTTTTCTTATATTTCTGCTGTGAAATAGTCTTTCAGACTAAACAGCGTCAACTTCATTACTCACTCATTATTTTTGGCATGATTACTGAACATACACAGGGATGCCAGGCAAACTAATATGACACAACCAGCAATGACAGTGTTTGAATCCGCAGTTCATACATTTAATTTAAGAGGCCAACGATAGGTGGAATTCTTTTCTCTTTTGTCCAAATTGGACCTTAAAATAAAAAATTAATTAATTAAATATAGCTATGATGTAGCTATAATTTGACTTTGACATTAGAATATCTTGGGAATTCCCTAGTCCTGGTATTTTACAATACCAGCGTAAATGTTGTAGTTAAAATGAATAGTTAGTGTAGTATAATTAAATATATCTACTTTATATAAATATATACCTGCTTTTCAAATCTTATAGTTATCCTTTTAATTTGAATTAATCACTGCCAGCGTGTGCTGAAATCAAGTTTACAATGCAAGAACTAGCAGGCATTCGTTATGGCACTAGTGACCAGCACCAGGAGGCTACTTCAGCAAGAAAAGAGCGAGATGTGAGGGATACATGGAAGCTCGTTGCGTTTCTCCAGACATATGACCCTTTCACGGAAGATCCGTCCATTCACAGCATTTCAAGTGGAGTAACTGGAGACAAAAAGGTGAATGTGGACAAAGCAAACTCCATAGGAGAGACAATCATAGCTTCAATGGTTGGAAAAAATGTCCACGAGTACACTTTTAAAAGAAAGGATCAGGCAATTACACTTGGGTCAAAAGTTTCGCTCAGCAAAGATGAAGCAGTTGAGACTGATCCACAAAATCCTATTCCAGGACTGTGTGTGCTATCTACCAATGAACCCTCAACTCAGCAGCAGCAAGAACATTTCCAGTATGAGCTTTGTGGTTACCCACCTGCACTTTTTATTCTTTCGGACTGCCGCGAGAGGCAAAGAAAACCGGCTTTGGCAGACGCAATATGGGAACTGACTTCCCCTGTACAATCAGGTCCACAGTCTTCAGATCCACAGTATCTCTTAGATGGTGGAGCACTACTTCAACGCCTCCCATGGCAAAAAGGTCACACATTTGATGAGATCTGTGCCCGATACCGCAGATATGTCACAACTAGATATGGAAAAGCATGCATTGTCTTTGATGGATATGAAAGTGGTCCATCCATTAAAGACGCGACTCACCCACGCCGAGCAGGGGGCTCTGTGGTGTTAAGGTGTTACTGACCCCTAAAATGGTGTTCAAATTAAAAAAAGGGTGTTTCCTAGCTAATCAAGAAAACAAACAATTGTTCATCAACTTGCTGGGAAAGAGTTGGAGGAAGCAGGTTGTAAAGTAGTCCATGCATCTGGAGACGCTGACGTATTGATTGTGAAGACTGCTCTAGAACTGGCACAGACAGGAGAAAAACCCTTTTGATAGCAGATGACACTGACCTATTGGTCCTTCTATGTTATCATGCCAATAGAGATGACGGTTACAATATCTACTTCACGCCACAACCAAAGGCTAGTGCAAAAAGTGTGAAAGTCTGGAACATCAAAGAGATGAGGAAATCTTTGGAGATTGTGGTTGTTCCAACATTCTTTTCATCCATGCACTACTGGGTTGTGATTTTACATCCAGTGTTCATGGAATTGGGAAGGCAGGGGTCCCTTCGAAAGGTGATGAACAATAGAAACTTCCTCAAACTGGCAGAAGTGTTTGGCAAGGATAGCAGTTCAAAAGAGGTTATTGAAGCTGGGGAGAAGGCTTTAGTGTGCCTGTACAATGGTAATGATGGGGAAAACAACAATCATCTCCGACTGAGGCGCTTAAGGAAAAGGTTGTAAAAAGCTCAAAGTATGTTGAGGCCAAATCATTGCCACCAACAAGAGCAGCTACGAAATTCCACAGCCTTCGAGTTTACTTCCAAATTTAGGAATGGAAAGGTAGAAACCAGCTAAAACCTGGGCGAGTGGGGATGAAAACTTTCAGATGGTAAATTACAACCAATCATGACTGACTTGCCAGCTGGTCCTGTAAATTTGTTGGCTATAATTAGGTGTAACTGTACTTCAGGGTGTAGTACAGCAAGATGCAGTTGCAGGAAACATGGCATTCACTGTTCAAACTTAGGTGGTGATTGCAAAGGCCTCCACTGCACCAACTCACCACAGCCAGATCTTGATGATGATGAAATTACCTGTGACTAGTTCTTGACAAGAAATGTTCTTTGGTCCGTTCATGAACTTGTTCTGTGGTGGTTATGCAAGAGCCTTGCCCCAGCATTCGACCAACTGGACCATTCCATTATTGTAAGTTGTACTTATTTTGGACCTATTTTTTTATGAAATGTCAGGAATTAATGTGAAAATTGTTGCCTTGAAAAAAGGCTACTTAGTCTGTTTTGTACCCTTTTATTTCATATTTGTATAAGAAACAAAAAAAAGCATGAAAACAATGGCAGGGGCTAGTCATTTTCTGGTGTTAGTTTATTGTTAAGCATATAGCTACCTATCATTACAATTTAAAACACCAAGAAAATGTCAAGCTGGCTTGGGGTGGGCCCTGTGTGGGTTTTCAAAGCAAAAAATATATTTTTATTTCTAATTTATCGGTTTTAATTTTTTTGCACAAAAAACTACTGTACCAATTTTGATGAAAATTGTATGGTAATGGCAGTACATAGTCATGCATTTTGGTGTAAAAAAAATTATTGACCTAGCTTAATTATTATGGATAAGAGGAGGAAAAAACCGTTTGTGGCGGCGGGTCGGAGATCTTACCGTGGATTTTACAGATGGCGGCCGTTGACCCCTTTCGGCAAGGTTAATTTTGGTAAACTTTTTTTTATCCGAAAGAGAGGTTATTCATACCCAATATCCAAGTTAAAAACCTTTGTTAGCAATTTGTTTGAGGTTCAGCCACATTTTGACTAGACTACATGGAAAGGTAGGAAAGAAACTAACTTTATATACCAAGTTGCAGGAGCTTGAAAACAATTATGTATAGGTAATTAATTTTGTATTGTACTTAATTCCTAGATCTTTCTATTAGCTACTTGAGTGCCAAAGTACATGCTTGGTACTTGTTGTATTATGACTTGAGCATGACTTTCATTCATGCAAAATTATTCACAGTTCTCCAAAATTCAAAATGATCATGACTCCAGTTTCTCTGATTCAACTAAGGACATCAAAACAAGACTTCTAAGATGCCTCACAGGAACTCTATAAATGGATTGATTGATTTAATGCAAAAAAAAAGGTGAATGTGCCAGACATCAGAGGTCATTTGGCACTATGGCAAAGCATAAAAGGGGAGGGGTTATAGAAAAATAGCGAAACGGTGAGGGAAGGGGAAAAAACGGAATGTTACAGCAGGATGGTTAGATCAGATGCAGGATGTGGATTTGTTGTAGGAAGGAGGTTAAATTTTCCAGGGAGAAGGAGGATGATTCCGGGAGAATGTCTGTAAGACAGGGAGGTCGGGAAAGGGAGGACAAATGAGGGAAGGAACTGGAATGGGCAGGAGTAAGATGGGGGCAGGATATTAGGAAATGTTGCCATAAATTGAGCCTCACCTCCACATCCTCCTCCCTCCGCTCCTGGCTCAGCTCAACACTCTTGTCCTCATCACTCTGGTCAAACTCACTCTCCCGCTCCTCATACTCAACGTTCTCATCGAGTTCCTTAAAATCAGGGGCAAAGGCAGACCAGTTCTCCACCTGATTCTGTGACCATACCGAGACGACTCCAGAACTTATTGATGCCATGATGGGCCGGACAGGATGCCACTGTAAAGAGATCATGACTTGTAGAAAAATGACTGCTTGACATACAAGTGATGCAGTTGTGGTCTGTAATAACATGATATGACTATGAGGGAATAAGACATTCATGTAGCAATATCAAAGGAATTAACACATGAGAAATATCAACGACAGAAATGTCTTAATATAAACACAAAACCCATGTAATGAGGTTTTAATTGAAATATCTCCAACCTCATTAAATATTGGCTAACACATAACAAATGAAGACCCTAGAACAGCTACGGGATAATAATATTTAGTAATAGTATATCATATCATTATCGAAACCCCCCCAAATAATTAAGTTTCCCACGTCTGTGCCGGGTGGTGAGGCTGCCATCCCGGGGGAGGCTATAGGAAACCACACTGTAAAAAAGACTGTCGGACACCTCACATTCAGTGCCGGACATCTAGATACAGAGTATAACTAAACAGTATTCATTTTTACTGAACAGATGCAAAATAAAACAAGCTTCAACTTTAAACCTATTAGGAAAATATACTAATTTTCCCACCCCTCGAAAACCCAGAACGTAATTTCCATTGTAATTTGGCTACCATTAGACAATTTTTAGTGAATATAAGCAGTATTTATAGATATGACCTGTTTAGTATCCTCATCCACTAACTAATTTGGTATATTCAGTTACTTTTTGTAATTTATGGCTCGACAACATACAATTTTTTATAGCAAAGGAAAGACCTGGGTGTGAAGGGGTTAACACGTACGTATTTGTGTTTCACACCTTAATATACAGCACCTATTGACCCCTCAGCTTCTGCACTTGCTACCGGGGGTTCTACTTCTGCTGCTGGGGCTTCTACGCCTCTTCATGCACATTGGATACTTCCTTAACACTTCCACCAATACTCCATCCTACAGCATCCCATATATCATCCTCGTTTTCTTAATACCACGCATGGTCTTGGGTTTTCCTCAAACTGTTGTCCTTCTGTGGCAAAGGAGCGACCGTGCCGTAGCATGTCCAACACCTAAAACTTTTCCTCCCGGCGACAATACCTTCTGCCGCTTGTTACCACCGCCACAAGGTGCACCAGACGCTGCACGCTTAGGACCCATGATTAACCCCATGAGGCACAGAACGTAATTTTCATTGTAATTTGGCCACCATCAACAAATTTAATGAATATGAGCAATATTTGATTGATTATGACCTGTTTAACACATTTTCACGACTCTCGACGGCGGACCAGTCACGACATGCTGAGCCCATGCTGGGGTCGGCACCGGTTTTGTCATGTGGGTCGGACCCAGGCCTCGACAGTCGTCGGGTCGTGGGAGTCGTGAAGGGGCGCGGGGGGGGTTCCCGACTGTGTGGTGCACGCTCTATACACTCGGGGCGGGTCTGCGACTAAAAAATTTAATGGAAAAATTTCGATTTCCGTGCTGGACTCGTCGCCGAAGGGTCCGAGCCTGGCGCCGACCAGTTGGGGCCGTAAACACATTTTTTATTACCAAATATGCCCCGCTTTTTGTGTCAATTGTGTGTGTGTGTGGTGTGTTTGCGGACCTTTGAAATGAGTTGTCCTGAAATGGTCTACCTACAGTACAAAAATATGGCAAAGGGGTAATGTCTCGAAAGGAAAGAACAAAAAATTTTCAAATAAGGACCCAAATTACGTACAACAACATCCAGAAAACATCTCTCCTTTTGTGCCATGAAGAATCTGACCAGATTTCCAACACTTCTTTCCCCATATGTAGAGAGAGTGCTGGCGGGCGACCAGCCAGATGTACTCCATCACCGAAAAAACAACATTTCTTCCACATGGTTCTGAAAAGATATGATTTGCAAGTCTATTTGATCAAAGGTGGAACAAGTATTGGACTTGACAAACACTAATGTGAAAGATGAACACTAATGTGAAGATGGTTTAGTTCCATATGACTAGTTAAAATGTGCATCTGCAAATACACACAAAAGCAAGGGAAGATATGCCATTGAGTGTAGCAACTATACAGGCCTTTGAGTTACTGGACCAAATTATGAAAATTGCTACGAGTTTGGAAGAGTACTACTAATAGGAATTTCAGTGCACACATATGCATTGCAGTTTGGTATTGCTAAAGGTAATTATGGGAACTTTAAAAAAATATATATATATATATTAAGCACGAGAAACTAATTCTAACAAAACTTTCAATTTTTTTAATGTTTACAAAATGAATAATCAACTTAAAATAAAATAGAAATAGCGGGCTAAAGAAAGACCTACTTGTTGACAAGATCCTGTAACTTTTGTGTAGGCTCTGGATCTTCATCTTTGCCACTTTTCAGGACCTTCCGAACATCATACACTCTTATAACACGGTCGGCGGAGTGACCAAGAAGAAGCTGGGTGAGAAAATGTATAACTACTACAAAAAAACCCAAAATTTCCCATAATGTTATCATCCATACTTACAGACACAAAGCCTGATACTGCTACATGAATATCAGAATAAATACTCATTTTGAAAAGGCAAATTCATTATTATACAAACTATGATGGACATATGGACAAAAAAATGGTGAATGCATGTTACAACTTTAATCATTGAATTATCAAAATGCGGAAAGGTATACTTTTTTCTACATCATGAGAGACTAGCAAAGGGCAGAATAAAAAAAAAAAATCATGCTTATTATCAGCCCCCCTTAAAGCAGACAGTATGTGTGGTCAGTTTGATTGTAATACACTGATAATTATATATTTTTATAATTCATGACAAGCCGTCCATGAGGCAATTGCTGTCAAACTTGCAGTATTAGATGACAATGAAAAGTTCTAAGATCTTGATGGAAAAAAATACAATCACAAAACAAAGCACAGTCCATGTGGGATTGTCAGACAAGTGGGGTTTTTCTTCTAATTCAATGGTGTGGAAAGGAGGAATCACATTGCTCACTCTGTTTTCCCGGGGAAAAATCGATACTTTTGATGGCAGCTGCACTGGATGTTCCTGTCCATTCTGAATGTCTTCTGACTTTGAGGTCCGGGCAAATCAGGAGAGCAGCTTCCCCCGACTGTTGCCGGTTAAAAGTGGTCTCCCCGGCGGTCAAAAGAGCCACAATACTCACATCGCCCTGTAGAGAAATATCCTCCTCTGTAATGTGGCCCTAGTTTTTGCAGTTACTATGCGCTATCAAATTTTACTATAAGATGTAAAATGGAGCATGAAGGTTTATTTTCTCTCTAAATTATACATCTATGAGTATATTTTTCATATTTAAGTGGTTGTCTTTTTGCTCAGAAGGTAATCATGGAATTGTCTGAAAATTTGAACATGTAATGGTCTATACCTCACCATGAAATGTTTAAAAATGGTGAAATACAAAAGTTGGTATAGTATAACCAGTATACATGTATGTCTAATACCCAAGCATGTTCTATACAAAAGAAGTCACTTTTCTATAAAAAGTGCTTGATACTAAAGAGATCCAATTTTTTACCTCATCATCCTTGGAATGATTTCATGTGCAGCTTTCTACGTGCACCAACCAGCTGGATGCCTCATGGGACACAACCGGGAAACATCTTGTCATTGCTTTGGTGAAATTGTACCTGAGGATAAAAATGACATCTTGAAAAAAAAGAATAAACAAATTAGTATTACTGTGTAATTACCTAAACTTCACAACAAAACCCTGTCTGAACTAGAATTTCGTCCAAGCTACCAAAACAAGTGTTGTGATAAGAAATATACAAAATTATTATCTTCATGCAAGTTTAATGATAATGCTTGACATAACAATTACCATATTTCTCACCTTCATTACAGGGGATGGAAATTTTGTACTTGATATCACACTCCCTGAAAGTACATCCCAAATGCAGACATTGTTTTCAGTTGATACACTGAGCAGCTTGTACCCACCTCTTGACCAACTGAAAAAAAGTAATGAATTACAAAACTTCATATTGGACAAAAAGAAGTAGTACCATAAAGTTGTGAAGAACTTTTTTTCAGAAAAAGAAAAAAATTGAAAAACTGTGTACTCATATATACAATTCTCATAATGACTCAATAGTATATTTGTATTAGTTTGAACTTTGAACACACACACTATGCATACTAACCTGAGGGAAACACAGGGTGGACATGGGCACTGATAACTTTGGCGATGCCCCGAGTGAGGAAATCCCAGATGACAATGCGGCCGTCATTGCAGCCAACAGCTAGCAGTGCCCGCGTCGATTGAATGCGCATGTAACGGCCAGTGAGCACAGTCTAGCGCTCCATCAAACTCCTCTGGGTATTTCTGGCCAAAAGATTCTATGAAGAGGGAGAGAGAGGGGGACTAAGTGAGTAAATACAGTATTGGCTGAGGAAACTGACATGTTACAAAAATAAAATGCGAACAGGAACTTTAAAGATTAATTATCATAAAATAAAACTGGTTATATAATCTCTAGAAAGTAAGCTTATATAATCTCTACAATCTTATAGAGATAATACAAGCTCTAGGTTACATATCTCTATAATCTCTATTTTTTTGGTCAGTTCTCGTAACTTGCTGAAAAAAAGCATTCTTTTGCAAGCTTAAAAAGCATGGATCCAAGACTTTAGCATGAAACAGACAGCGGTAGGAGTGCGTCTGTGGAAAAGAATTTTTTGAAAGAAAAAAAAAAAAAATTTAAACCCAACCTACCCTTTACGTAACATAACCATACTATACCTAACCTTTGTCTATTAAAAAAAAAAAAAAAAAAAAAAAAAAAAAAAAAAAAAAAAAAAAAAAAAAAAAAAAAAAAAAATTGCGACAAAAAGGGTTAGCAGATTCATTAAAAATCAAATCATCACATCTACACATCAAAACTCATCAGAAAAGATAGTTTCGTCCACCAAAGTGAATTCGGTGTTCATCTGGAATAATACCAAACGAATCTTAACCAAAAAGTTTCGTCCACCAAGTGTTTTTTGGTGTCAAACTACAATAATACCGAAACCTTTAGCCACTCTGTCATATATTCCTATCTACTCATCATTTACACTGTCAGGAATGAAATAGGCCCCGAGAAGATGTTGTCCCCATGCCCCCATAAGACTATACAACACTGCTTGGAGCATTACATTACATAGCTTTGGCAGCCCTAAAAACAGTTCAACACATACCCAATAACTCCAAATTCATGTTTCACCAATGTCTCGCGGCAGGTGAAGATAAGGATTCCTGGATACAGTTGTGCCCCACTTCATATAAAACTATTCTTTGATTTCCTCCTGGGGCTGGGATCCGATAGACCAAAACAGAAATTCGGGGTCCTGACTCTTCTTCTGTGTTGTGTATACAAAGCGCTGCAGTGTTGCCATATACAGTTCAGCAGAGTTGTTGGTCGGGGTCTAGCCATTTTTAACGGCACCCCTGACGTGTTTCTCTTGCTATAATTGAATGTATGTGTTACAACTTACTTTTATGCAGTTACCATTTCGAAATGATAATAAGTAATATGGCTAAACATTACTGACTAGAATCATCTAGAAACGCAAATGAATTGTAACTGTGGGAAATTTTTATGTCACATAGGGGCTACATATATTTAATATGAGGTCTTACCTAATCAAAACCCATATTCTATCTCATCCCGACACAATAACCCAGCTAATCAACTAACTAGGATACTTATCGGTGGGTAGTAGGTTTGAATTACGAAAGGCTTGATTAATACTGCCTGTCCTTGTGATCCTAAGTGGTCTGCGCGTGATCTAGCCGCCCGTGAAGGACTGAAGCGGGGGGCTGGAGGCGATGTGCTGGGCGTCAAGTGGTTCATCAAAACCATCACGACGCGGTGTTTATAATCACTGATACGTCCAGGAAGCTATTCAGGCTTAATCGACGCGGCGAGATATTATCTGTGTCACTAAGACAAGTCATATTGGGTTTAACACTTATATGTACAAATTAACGTATGTACAAAATCTCTTCATTAATCAGAGAAGAGATGTTAACTCGATAGGGTCCCGGAATAGTACTTGTACTTATAGACAAGCACGTATATTTAATAAGATGTTAACTCGATAGAGGTTGTGGAGTGAACTGATTCTCCGGTGGGCGGCAGCGATCGCCGCACCTTACCTATGCCACGTGTATAATTACAGGTGGCTTAGAATATATGGGCGGCAGCCATGAAGCCGCTACAATTAAGGTGCTAATTATTTAAGTTGCAAATGCTTAATATTACTGGGAATGTTCAATTATTCTATCCCAGTATTTATCATATACTTAAATTACCTAAATAATACCCATTACCATTTAAATTATATATACATTCCTACTCACACCCCTATGATGAGCGGACAATAACTCCCTCACTAGGGGGGGGGGGGGGAAACAAACCACCACTCTACCAATTATGAGAGGGTGGTTGATGGATAATTTCCACACTGGGGGCCAGCGAAAACTGAAGTTCCGCTTCAGGTGACATCCCCCCAGGCCACATAACGCCGGAACATTTGATTAGTGGTTTCGGCACTTTGGTCTTTAGCTATTTTTAAAATTAACAGCTCTCATAGAGGTTCCAGTGAATATGCTGACATATACTTGATCGTGGGGAAGTTATCTCCTGATGTTATAGTATCCCCAGTATAGTCATCACCATTGACCTCAAATGGTTTTAGGAGCTCATTACACTGGGGAACAAATTTTTTTTTGAGTTAGGTCTGACACTTGTTATTAAGTAATTTTTGGGTGCTGAATCCAAAACTGATCTCAGTTTTTTCTCTATCACGTCAAGTTTTTGACTGTAGGATTTTCGTTTCTTAAAAATATAAAANGGTGGTTATGCAAGGCACTTGGGGCCCCCAGCCCAAATTCGGGACCAATTTGCGAGGCGGCCATTTTTCCATTAATTGTAATTTTTGTTTTGTACTTATTTTGGACCTATTTTTTTAGGGAAAATGGTCAGGATTAATGTGAAAATTGTTGCCTTTGAAAAAGGTAACTTAGTCTGTTTTTTGTACCCTTTTATATCTATTTTGTATAAAAGAAACAAAAAAAGGCATGAAAAAACAATGGCAGGGGGTCATTTTCTGGTGTTAGTGTATTGTAAGATATAGCTACCTATCATTACATTTAAAACACCGGAAAAATGTAAAGTGGCTTGGGGTGGCCCTGTGTGGTTTTTATGAAAAAAAATATATTTTTTATTTCTAATTTTATGTTTTTAATTTTTTTGCACAAAAACTACTGTACCAATTTTATGAAATTTATGGTAATGGCGTACATGTCATGCATTTGGTGTAAAAACATTATTGACCTAGCTTAATTTATTATGGTTTTAAGAGGAAAAACCGTTTGTGGCGGCGGGTCGGAGATCTTCCCCGTTGGATTTACAGATGGCGGCTTGACCCTTTCGGCAAGGTTTTAATTTTGGTAAACTTTTTTTTTTATCCGAAAGAGAGGTTTTTCATCCCAATATCCAATTTTAAAAACCTTGTTAGCAATTTGTTTGGGGGTTCACCCAAACATTTTGACTAGACTACATGGAAAGGGTAGGAAAGAAAACTAATTTTATATACCAATTTTGCGGGAAAGGTTTTGAAAACAATTATGTATAGGTAATTAATTTTGTATTGTACTTAATTCCTAGATCTTTCTATTAGCTACTTGGTCCCAAAAGTACAGCTTGGAAACTTGTTGTATTAGACTTGAGCATGATTTCATTCTGCAAAATTATTCACAGTTCTCCAAAATTCAAAATGATCTGACTCCAGTTTTTTCTGATTCAACTAAGGACATCAAAACAAGACTTCTAAAAATGCCTCACAGGAACTCTATAAAAAGGATTGATTGATTTAATGCAAAAAAAAAAAAGGTGAATGTGCCAGACATCAGAGGTTTATTTGGGCACTATGGCCAAAGCATAAAAGGGGAGGGGGTTTTAGAAAATAGCGAAACGGGAAGGGAAAGGGGAAAAAAACGGAATGTTTACAGCAGGATGGGGTTTGATCAGATGCAGGATGTGGATTTGTTGTAGGAAGGGGGTTAAATTTTTTCCCGGGAGAAGGAGGATGATTTTCCCGGGAGAAGTCTGTAAGACAGGGAGGTCGGGAAAGGGAGGACAAATGAGGGAAGGAAAATGGAATGGGCAGGAGTAAGATGGGGGCAGGATATTAGGAAATGTTGCCATAAATTGAGCCTCACCTCCCCATCCTCCTCCCCCCGCTCCTGGCTCAGCTCAACAACTCTTGTCCTCATCACTCTGGTCAAACTCACTCTCCGCTCCTCATACTCAACGTTCTCATCGAGTTCCTTAAAATCAGGGGCAAAGGCAGACCAGTTCTCCACCTGATTCTGTGACCATACCGAGACGACTCCAGAACTTATTGATGCCATGATGGGCCGGACAGGATGCCACTGTAAAGAGATCATGACTTGTAGAAAAATGACTGCTTGAACATACAAGTGATGCATTTTGTGGTCTGTAATAACATGATATGACTATGAGGGAAAAAAACATTCATGTAGCAATATCAAAGGAATAACACATGAAAATATCAACGACAGAAAGGGTCTTAATATAAACACAAAACCCATGTAATGAGGTTTTAATTGAAATATCTCCAACCTCATTAAATATTGGCTAACACATAACAAATGAAAGACCCTAAAAACAGCTACGGGATAAAAAAATATTTAGTAATAGTATATCATATCATTATCGAAAACCCCCCAAATAATTAATTTTTCCCACGTCTGTGCCGGGTGGTTGAGGCTGCCATCCCGGGGGAGGCTATAGGAAACCACACTGTAAAAAAAAGACTGTCGGACACCTCACATTCAGTGCCGGACATCTAGATACAGAGTATAACTAAACAGTATTCATTTTTTACTGAACAGATGCAAAATAAAAACAAGCTTCAACTTTAAACCTATTAGGAAAATATACTAACTTTCCCCCTCGAGACCCAGAACGTAATTTCCCATTGTAATTTGGCTACCATTAGACAATTTTTAGTGAATATAAGCAGTAATTTTATAGATATGACCTGTTTAGTATCCTCATCCACTAACTAATTTGGTATATTCAGTTACTTTTTTGTAATTTTATGGCTCGACAACATACAATTTTTTATAGCAAAGGAAAGACCTGGGTGTGAAGGGGGTTAACAACGTACGTATTTGTGTACACACCTTAATATACAGCACCTATTGACCCTCAGCTTCTGCACTTGCTAACCGGGGCTTCTACTTCTGCTGCTGGGGCTTTCTACGCCTCTTCATGCACATTGGATACTTCCTTAACACTTCCACCAATACTCCATCCTACAGCATCCCATATATCATCCTCGTTTTTTCTTAATACCACGCATGGTCTTGTTTACCTCAATCTGTTGTCCTTCTGTGGCAAAGGAGCGACCGTGCCGTAGCATGTCCAACACCTAAAACTTTTCCTCCGGCGACAATACCTTCTGCCGCTTGTTACCACCGCCACAAGGTGCACCAGACGCTGCACGCTTAGGACCCATGATTAACCCCATGAGGCACAGAACGTAATTTTCATTGTAATTTGGCCACCATCAGACAAATTTAATGAATATGAGCAATTTTTGATTGATATGACCTGTTTAAAACAATCTTCACGACTCTCGACGGCGACCAGTCACGACATTGCTGAGTCATGCTGTGGTCGGCACCGGTTGTCATGTGGGTCGAGCCAGGCCTCGACAGTCGTCGGGTCGTGGGAGTCGTGAAGGGGCGCGAGGGGGGTCCCGACTGTGTGGTGCACGCTCTATACACTCGGGGCGGGTCTGCGACTCAAAAATTTAATGGAAAAAGTCGACTCCGTGCTGGGACTCGTCGCCGAAGGGTCCGAGCCTGGCGCCGACCAGTTGGGGCCGTAAACACATTTTTTTATACCAAATATGCCCCGCTTTTTGTGTCAGTGTGTGTGTGTGTGTGTGTGTGTTTGCGGGACCTTTGAAATGAGTGTCCTGAAATGGTCTACCATACAGTACAAAAATATGGCAAACGGGTAATGTCTCAGAAAGGAAAGAACAAAAAAATCTTCAAAATAAGGACCCAAATTACGTACAACAACATCCAGCAACATCTCTCCTTTTGTGCCATGAAGAATCTTGACCAGATTTCCAACACTTCTTTCCCATATGTAGAGAGAGTGCTGGCGGGCTGACCCAGCACAGATGTACTCCCCATCACCGGAGAAACAACATTTCTTCCACATGGTTCTGAAAAGATATGATTTGCAAGTCTATTTGATCAAAGGTGGAACAAGTATTGGACTTGACAAACACTAATGTGAAAGATGAACACTAATGTGAAAGATGGTTTAGTTCCATATGACTAGTTAAAATGTGCATCTGCAAATACACACAAAAGCAAGGGAAGATATGCACTTGAGTGTAGCAACTATACAGGCCTTGAGTTACTGGACCAAATTATGAAAATTGCTACGAGTTTGGAAGAGTACTACTAATAGGAATACAGTGCACACATATGCATTGCAGTTTGGTATTGCTAAAGGTAATTATGCAACTTTAAAAAAATATATATATATATATTAAGCACGAGAAACTAATTCTAACAAAACTTTCAATTTTTAATGTTTACAAAATGAATAATCAACTTAAAATAAAGTAGAAATAGCGACTAAAGAAAGACCTTACTTGTTGACAAGATCCTGTAACTTTTGTGTAGGCTCTGGATCTTCATCTTTGCCACTTTTCAGGACCTTCCGAACATCATACACTCTTATAACACGGTCGGCGGAGTTGACCAAGAAGAAGCTGGGTGAGAAAATGTATAACTACTACAACAAACCCATAATTCTCATAATGTTATCATCCATACTTACATGACACAAAGCCTGATACTGCTACATGAATATCAGATAAATACTCATTTTGAAAAGGCAAATTCATTATTATACAAACTATGATGGACATATGGACAAAAAAATGGTTGAATGCATGTTACAACTTTAATCATTGAATTATCAAAATGCTGGAAGGTATACATTTTTCTACATCATGAGAGACTAGCAAAGGGCAGAATAAAAACAAAAAATCATGCTTATTATCAGTCCCCTTAAAGCAGACAGTATGTTGTGGTCAGTTTTGATTGTAATACACTGATAATTATATATTTTTATAATTACATGACAAGCCGTCCATGAGGCAATTGCTGTCAAACTTGCAGTATTAGATGACAATGAAAAGTTCTAAGATCTTGATGGAAAAAAATACAATCACAAAACAAAGCACAGTCCATGTGGGATTGTCAGACAAGTGGGTTTTACTTTCTAATTCAATGATGTGGAAAGGAGGAATCACATTGCTCACTCTGTTCTCCGGGAAAAGTCGATACTTTTGATGGCAGCTGCACTGGATGTTTCCTGGTCCAATTCTGAATGTCCTTCTGACTTTGAGGTCCGGGCAAGTCAGGAGGAGCAGCTTCCCCCGACTGTTGCCGGTGTAAATGTGGTCTCCACGGCGGTCAAAAGATGCCACAATACTCACATCGCCCTGTAGAGAAATATCCTCCTCTGTAATGTGGCATAGTTTTTGCAGTTACTATGCGCTATCATTCTTACTATAAGAATGTAAAATGGAGCATGAAGGTTATTTGCTCTCTAAATTATACATCTATGAGTATATTTTTCATATTTAAGTGGTTGTCTTGTGCTCAGAAGGTAATCATGGAATTGTCTGAAAATTTGAACATGTAATGGTCTTATACCTCACCATGAAATGTTTAAAACTGGTGAAATACAAAAGTTGGTATAGTATAACCAGTATACATGTATGTCTAATACAATGCAGTTCTATACAAAAGAAGTCACTTTTCTATAAAAAGTGCTTGATACTAAGAGATCCAATTTTTTACCTCATCATCCATTGGAATGATTTCATGTGCAGCGTCTACGTGCACCAACACAGCTGGATGCCTCATGGGACACACCAGGAACATCTTGTCATTGCGTGGGTGAAATTGTACCTGAGGAATAAAATGACATCTTGAAATAAAAGAATAAACATAATTAGTATATACTGTGTAATTTACCTCAACTTCACAAATACCCTGCTCTGAACCTAGAATTTCGTCCAAGCTACCAAAACAAGTGTTGTGATATAGAAATATACAAAATTATTATCTTCATGCAAGTTTAATGATAATGCTTGACATAACAATTAGCCATATTTCTCACCTTCATTACAGGGGATGGAAATCTGTACTTGATATCACACTCCCCTGAAAGTACATCCCAAATGCAGACATTGTTGTCAGTTGATACACTGAGCAGCTTGTACCCACCTCTTGACCAACTGAAAAAAAAGTAGATGAATTACAAAACTTCATATTGGACAAAAAGAAGTAGTACCATAAAAAGTTTGTGAAGAACTTTTTTTCAGAAAAAAGAAAAAAAAATTGAAAAACTGTGATACTCATATATACATATTCTCTATAATGACTCAATAGTATATTTGTATTAGTTTGAACTTTGAACACACACACTATGCATACTAACCTGAGGGAACACACAGGGTGGACATGGGCACTGATAACTTTGGCGATGCCCCGAGTGAGGAAATCCCAGATGACAATGCGGCCGTCATTGCAGCCAACAGCTAGCAGTGTCCCGCGTCGATTGAATGCGCATGTAACGGCCAGTGAGGCACAGTCTAGCGCTCCATCAAACTCCTCTGGGTAATTCTGGCCAAAAGATTCTATGAAGAGGGAGAGAGAGGGGGGGACTAAGTTGAAGTAAATACAGTATTGGCTGAGGAAACTGACATGTTACAAAAAATATATGCGAACAGGAACTTTAAAAGATTAATTATCATAAATATGAAACTGGTTATATAATCTCTAGAAAGTAGAGCTTATATAATCTCTACAATCTATAGAGATAATACAAGCTCTAGGTTACATAATCTCTATAATCTCTATTTTTTTGGTCAGTTCTCGTAACTTGCTGAAAAATAGCATTCTTTTGCAAGCTTAAACGCATGGATCCAAGACTTGAGCATGAAACAAGACAGCGGTAGGAGTGCGTGCTGTGGAAATGAGTTTTTGAAAGAAAAAAAAAAAAAAATTAACCTAACCTACCCTTTACGTAACATAACCTATACTATACCTAACCTTTGTCTATTAAAAAAAAAAAAAAAAAAAAAAAAAAAAAAAAAAAAAAAAAAAAAAAAAAAAAAAAAAAAAAAAAAAAATTGCGCACAAAAACGGTTAGCAGATTCATTCAAAATCAAATCATCACATCTACACATCAAAAACTCATCAGAAAAAAGATAGTTTCGTCCACCAAAGTGAATTCGGTGTTCATCTGGAATAATACCAAACGATCTTAACCAAAAAGTTTCGTCCACCAAAGTGATTTTGGTTGTCAAACTACAATAATACCGTACCTTTAGCCACTCTGTCATATATTCCTAATCTACTCATCATTTACACTGTCAGGAATGAAATAGGCCCCGAGAAGATGTTGTCCCATGCCCCCATAAGACTATACAACACTGCTTGGGAGCATTACATTACATAGCTTTGGCAGCCCTAACAACAGTTCAACACATACCCAATAACTCCAAATTTCATGTTTCCAACACCAATGTCTCGCGGCAGGTGAAGATAAGGATTCCTGGATACAGTTGTGCACACTTCATATACAACTATTCTTTGATTTCCTCCTGGGGCTGGGATCCGATAGACCGAAACAGAAATTCTGGGTCCTGACTCTTCTTCTGTGTTGTGTATACAAAGCGCTGCAGTGTTGCCATATACAGTTCAGCAGAGTTGTTGGTCGGGAGTCTAGCCATTTTTAACGGCACTCCCTGACGTGTTTCTTCTTGCTATAATTGAATGTATGTGTTACAACTTACTTTTATGCAGTTACCATTTCGAAATGATAATAAGTAATATGGCTAAACATTACTGACTAGAATCATCTAGAAACGCAAATGAATTGTAACTGTGGGAATTTATGTCACATAGGGGCTACATATATTTAATATGAGGTCTTACCTAATCAAAACCATATTCTATCTCATCCCGACACAATAACCCAGCTAATCAACAAAACTAGGATACTTATCGGTGGGTAGTAGGGTTTGAATTACGTAGGCTTGATTAATACTGCCTGTCCTTGTGATCCTAAGTGGTCTGCGCGTGATCTAGCCGCCCGTGAAGGACTGAAGCGGGGGGGCTGGAGGCGATGTGCTGGGCGTCAAGTGGTTCATCAAAACCATCACGACGCGGTGTTTATAATCACTGATACGTCCAGGAAGCTATTCAGGCTTAATCGACGCGGCGAGATATTATCTGTGTCACTAAGACAAGTCATATTGGTTTAACACTTATATGTACAAATTAACGTATGTACAAAATCTCTTCATTAATCAGAGAAAGAGATGTTAACTCGATAGGGTCTGGAATAGTACTTGTACTTATAGACAAGCACGTATATTTAATAAGATGTTAACTCGATAGAGGTGTGGAGTGAAACTGATTCTCCGGTGGGCGGCAGCGATCGCCGCACCTTACCTATGCCACGGTATAATTACAGGTGGCTTAGAATATAATGGGCGGCAGCCAATGAAGCCGCTACAATTAAGGTGCTAATTATTTAAGTTGCAAATGCTTAATATTACTGGGAATGTTCAATTATTCTATCCCAGTATTTATCATATACTTAAATTACCTTAAATAATACCCATTACCATTTAAATTATATATACATTCCTACTCACACCCCTATGATGAGCGGACAATAACTCCCTCACTAGGGGGGGGGGGGGGAAACAAACCACCACTCTACCAATTATGAGAGGGTGGTTGATGGGATAATTTCCACACTGGGGGCCAGCGAAAACTGAAGTTCCGCTTCAGGTGACATCCCCCAGGCCACATAACGCCGGAACATTTGATTAGTGGTTTCGGCACTTTGGTCTTTAGCTTTTAAAATTAACAGCTCTCATAGAGGTTCCAGTGAATATGCTGACATATACTTGATCGTGGGGAGAGTTATCTCCTGATGTTATAGTATCCCAGTATAGTCATCACCATTGACCTCAAATGGTTTTAGGAGCTCATTACACTGGGGAAACAAATTTTTTTTGAGTTAGGTCTGACACTTTTATTAAGTAATTTTTGGGTGCTGAATCCAAAACTGATCTCAGTTTTTTCTCTATCACGTCAAGTTTTTGAACTGTAGGATTTTCGTTTTTCTTAAAAAAATATGAAAAAATACTGTACATAACAGTAACAGTGCTTATTTAAAAAAAAAATGCAAATGTTAACATACAATAAAAAAAGGAAAAAAAAAATGGGCATAATAAAGTTTATTTAAATTACTGTTTTTTAAAAAGGGAAAAAACCCCAGAAAAACATGGGCTTTTTCGGGCCTTGTCGGCTTGTGCGGGACGTATCGGCACCGGGGCAGGGAAAACGGTTTCGGCAAATGGGAAAAAAGCCGATGTCGGCCCTCAGTGGGAAACTGTATAGGGCCAATTTTTTGATAAATTGTACGGCCAACACAGTCTTCCCTTGACTCGCCCAAGGGATAATATATTAAGGGGATGTGCAGAAGGGCCCGGGGGCCCCCGAAGGGGGATTAAATAGGGTTCAAAGCTCGGATTAAGGATAATTGGGGATTATGGTGGCTGAATGTAGCCAGCTTTTGGCCACTCGCGCCCTTTGTGAGGGGCGTTGTCTCGAACCAATTTTAAAAATTTACCAGGGGAAAGTGGGGGGGCGGCCGCAGCTTACATTTATCTTTTACAGGCTCTCGGGCGGGGGATCGTTTTCATCTACTCCACAAAGATTATAAAGGTACGTAAAAGGGTGGTGAAAACTTAGAGGGGGGATAAATGTCAAATATAAGACAAGACTTAAAAAAACCCTAAAAAACTTTCCCTTTACCTCAGATAAATCCCGAGTCCTTTCCCCCCCCTTTATTAGTGTTTTTTTTTTCCTCCGACTTAAAAGATCTTTTCAGATACCTCAACCGTAAAATATAAAGTGGGGGGAAAGATGCCCCCTTCCCCCCCCCTGGCCCCCCCCCAAAATCCTCGGACCCCCCCAAAAAAATTTTACAAAACCTAACCTCACTAAAACCTTACCAAACCTTACCAAAAACCCTCCAGCGGATTTAAAATTGCGGGGAAAACTAGAATTCTACCAGGCTAGGTTGGGTTTATATAGGAAAAGGTTTAGAAATTTAAATTTTTTTGGGGGTCCCTCTGGGGGTTTATTAGAAGGTTAGGTTTGGTTATGTGAGGTTAGGTAGGGTTATATTGAGGTTAGGTTAGGTTATAGTGAGGGTAAAAGGGAATTTAATATTTCCATTGTATATTTTTGGGGGGTTTTAAAGGGGGCGTTTAGGGGGGAGGGGGGGGTGAAGGGGGGCAGCTCTCCTCCACTTTATTTACGTGTTAGAGGTATCAAAAAGTGATCTGTAAAGGGTCTGGGGGGAAAACCCCCGTAAAAGGGGGGGAAAAGGGGACTTAGAATTGTACCGTTTTCAGGGAGTTAAAGTAAAAAGGGGCTTGTACGTGGAAAAAAATTTTTTTACTTGGTGTTTGGGGTTCTATGAAATGATTTTTAAAAGCATTTACAAGGCCGGTTTTTACCGCCCTAAAGTTATAGAATGACATTTGCAGCATTTCTAACCCCTATAACCCGACGGAAATGAGATATAAAAAAAAAGGGGGGGTCGGGGGGGGGCAAAAATCCCCCCCCCCCCCCCCCCCAGCGAGGTTATAATAGGAAAGAAATCAGTCCCCAGGGGGTTTAGTAACTAGTGGGGGGTGGGGGTCTGGAGGGGCGAGCCCCCCCCAGTTTGCGGAGAATTTTGGTAAAAGAGAATCAAAAACTGCTTTTTTTTTGGGTGTTTGTGAGATGGGTTTTGGGGAAATGTAGCCTTTGGTACAGCATATTGACCCTACGGGCTAATATTTAGAACTTGACTGTGTCGGGTTTCAAGTTTTTTTTACCTTTTACTGTTTTTAGATTGTGTTTTCCCCTTTTTCCCAAAACCTTTGCCAAAAAAAAAGCGTTTGTTTTGTAAAGGGCGTTTGAAAACCTTTGCAACCCCCAACCTGTTTAATCATCATAAAATTTTTTTAAAAAATGGAAAAACATAAAAAAGTTAAAGTGTTAGTGATGAAAAACGGTGTGAAAGTAGCAATTAAAGTTGTGCAAACATAAAAATTTTTTTCTTAGGCGGGTTTTAGTTTAAAGGGGGCAAGGTAAGTTAGGTTAGTTAAGAGAAAAGGAAATTTAGGTTGTTTAAGGGCAAGGGCAAGTTAGTTTATTTTGAGGGTCAGATTAAGTTAGTTTAAATATTTTTTCATTGGTTTTTTTTTGATACTTTACAAATGGGAGGGTTTTTTCCGTCAAAACGTCAAAAAAATGTTTTTTTAGAAATGCTGTCCCTATTTTTAAAATGTCACTCATTTTTAAAGAAGCAAAAACCCTCCCTCGGTTCTACTGCAGTTTATACATTTACAGGCACGTAGTTAAACTGCCTTAAATTTGAAAATTGACCTTTAGCAGTATTTTTTAAAGATTTTTTTGGTACTTTAAAACCATTAATTGAGTATGTGGTTTAAAAAAAAAATTCTTTTCCTATGTATTTGGTGTGGTTAAGAATGGGGTCTTTTTTTTAAAAAAAAAAAATGGGAAATTTCCCCTCATTTTGCAGTTATTCCCCATTACTCTTGTTTTCAGGAGGCTACACAAAAAAATGCCCGGGTTTAGATTAGGGGGTATTTTTTTACCAACACTCTGTCCCCCTGACTCAATTCTAGGAAAAGAGCATTGGAAAGGATTGGTAAGCGTGTAAATTTTATTTTATGCGACCCCCCGAAAGTGCAGAAATAGGGTATAGGTGTAAGAAAAAAGAATAAATGTCGTAAATGCCCAAATTTTTAGGATACATAAGGATTACTAAATAACATTTAATTAAAATTCACAGGATTTGTACAATGCAACAGTTTAAGTAATCATAAAATAGTTTAGAAAAGCTTTTCATCCATTAGATTTGCACCAACAAATCCTTGTATTGTGGTCATTTATGGGATTTGTATTGTGGTCAGTGGCGTACCCAGAAAAATTTAAAAGGGGGGGGGCCAAAAATATATATATATATATATAATAAAAAAAAAAAAAAATATGAAAAAAAAATTTAAAAATATAAAAAAAAAAAAAAAAATAAAAATATATAAATATTAAAAATCTAAAATATATCAATAAATAAAATATATAAACAAATTTTAAAAAAGTAAAATAAGAAAAAAATATTTTTATATATAAAATCAAGAAAATAAAAAAAAAATAATTGAAAAAATATATATATAAAAATTTAAAAATCAATTATAAAAAAATAAAAAAAAAAAAAATCCAAAAAAAAAAAAAAATACAATATTAAAAAATAAAAAAAAATAAAAAAATTAAGAAAATAAAAAAAAAAAATTAAAAAAAAAAAAAAACCTATTTTTTTTTTTTTTTTTTTTAAATAAATCATTTTGTTTATCTTCCTCTCTCTTCTCTTTCTCTCTCTCTCCCTTTTTCTCTCTCTCTCTCTATCTATTTTTCTATTGGCTATATTTTTTTCTTTTCAAAGGGGGGGGGGGGGCATGGCCGCGGCCTCCCCCTCGGTACGCCCCTGATTGGGGTTAAAAGTATTGTAAAGGGGTAATTTAAGGATTTGCAGGTTTAACAATTTCTTTTTGTGAAGATTATTTGGGCCCATAGAAATATAAAAATCTGTAAAGAGTTTGTAAACTTTTGACAGTGCATCGGATCATTTAAAATCTAAATCTTAGGTTTCTTTTTCAAACTTGTGATCAAAGCCTTTTAGGGGGGGGAAGAAGGACCAACATGGGGGGCTGGCACATGGATCTTTAAGAAACAGAAGGGGGGCACCATGGGGCCCGCTGTACAGGACAGCCCCCTGCACATCGACAGTGGTGGGAATTCTTTATTTATCCCATTTTCTATGGGTTGGAACTTAACATTCGGGTTGTGTAAGTTCTCAGTGGTTTAGGTAAAAAAGATAATTTTTTGTGCATTTTCGGTAATCTTTTTTCCCCTTTAACCCAACCTAACTAAATTTTTCAGAGATTGATAGGGCTTTTTAGGCTAATTTTTCCTTCTTTTTTTTCTGTTAACGTCCCGATTTTTCCATAATGTCTTATGAGGTCAGACGAGACGATACTTATCCAATTTTTTTCTTGGCCCCTTCATCATTTAGATTTGAGCATTAAATTCATGATTTTACATATAGTACATGTACATGAATAGTGCATGAGCAGGGGGACAGCTCCCATAAAAAGTCTTCCCCCGTTATAACATACGTTATGGGAAAATTTTTATATATTTATCTTATAAATATATAATATATATATAAATTTTAAAATATTATTAAATAAATTATTATTTATATATAAAAATAAATTATTATTATTATAATTATTTATATATGTATATAATTTTATTGATTTTTTTAAATTTTTTATTTTCATTCATGGGAATTTATTTTTTTTATTTATTTCGTTTTTTGTCGTTCATTAAAAGAAAATTTTACCAATTTATCTGGACTTTTTTTCCCCCCTTTTTTTTAACAAATAATGATTATTTTTTATGAAAAATTATTTTTTAATACAAATTCTTTTTTTTCATTTAAGTATTTATTTTTGTACTCGGCCCCGATGGGATTGGGCACACATTGTAAAATTTGGGTTGCTGACTGCCAGTTTTCCAGACTGCCCAACCACAGGCAAGACATTTTTACGCAGCCGAGACTGAGGGAAGGGGGTTTAAATTTTAAGTATTAGTGGGAAATTTTTATTCTTTGTTGCCCCAAAGGCCCTATTGGTCCTTAGCTCATACTGAAGAGTTGGGGAAAAACCCTTCAATCCTGGCAACAGGTTATTCCATTTACAAAACCTGTGTTCATTTAAAAATGGGGGGGGGGTGTAGCGCGCCGATAGCTGCCCTGCCCCGATAGTACCCTACCAGCCACGCACACGCTGCAGATACGTCCCACAGGAAAACATTGGCCACGCCCCCCAGGACCAGAACATTATCATAATTTTGCTTATTTAACCTAAATAAGTTACAAAAAATTAAACCCAAACCTATCTTAAACCTAAACCAAAAAAACCCAAATCAAATCTAAACAAAAACCTAACTTCACTTAAATTTAAAACCCAATCAAAAAATTTAAATAACCTAAATTTCCCCTTGCTATTATCATTAAAAATAAAAAGGTTTAAATTTTTGGGTTTAAATTAACGTTGGGGTTTAGGTTTCATTTAGGTTTGGTTAAAAATTTTGGATAGGTTTGGGGGTTAATTTTTTTTTTGACTTTTGGAAAAAAAAAAGCGAATTGACGATAATGTTCTGGTCCCGGAGGCTTTATCAATGTTTTTTTTTTTGTGATGTCATCTGTGTACGGGGGGCAGTCGTGGCAGGGTAACTAGTCGGCGTGTACACCGGCATTGAAACGGTTTTTAACGATTTATCTTTTTTCGGCCCGCTTGTGGCATATTCAGCTGCATATTGGCCCACCCCCGTGGGGACTATTTAAAAAGCTAATTTGGCCTCTTGTGGCACATTCAAATGCTAAATCGGCCCCGTTGGGCACTATTCAAATGTAAGCGGCCCGCTTTGGCCCTATTCAAAGCTAAGTCGGGCCTGCTTGTGGCACTTTTGGATGCTAAAAAGGCCCGCTTTTTGGCCACGATTCAAATTGCTGGTAGGCCCCCCTTTTGGCACTATTTGGTGCTAAAAACGGCTCTTGGGCACATAAGTTTTCTGTGTTGGCCCGTTTGGCACGAATAGTTATGTCGGCCCGTTTTTGGCTCGTATGGAAAAAGTTTGGTTTCGGTTTGCCGAACAAAGATCTGACACAAAAAAACGTAAAAAGAACCGACACAGGCCCGGGGTGCAAACAGAACGCACAAGTTGTCGGTCCGCAGCCAGGCCGAAAAATTCATTACGGGTTTGCCGATTCAATGCAATATGCCGTTTTTGATTTGGGGCCGGCATAATTTGATGCGGGCCCCCTTTATACAAATTTTTCTGGGAAGGCTATAAAATTTTGGAGGTTAAGGTTTTAAAAATTTCGTTTGCAGCTTTGTCTGGAGTGTTCCTTGAGGACTTCGCGTTTGATGCTAACAATAGTCAGCCATCATATGCACATCCCATCTACCCTGGTAACGTTCTTCCATAAACCTTCAAATCTTGGTGAAATCGTTCACCTTGCTCGTCGCTAGCAGCACCAAGATTTTCCGGAAAGTTGGCAAGATGGCTATGAAAAAAAAATGTACTTTAATACTCATTTGCAACCAAAAGCGCTTTGTAGCTCTCCAATAGTTTCTGAACAATTTCTGTGTAATTACTTGCACGTGTATTTCCAAAAGAAAGTTTTTGGGACGACGTCTTTGAATGATAGCCAAGCATTCTTTTTTAAGGTCTGACATAGTACCGTTGAAATGTTCATCTTGATGAGCTGTCGAATTTGTGGACCATCAAACACACCGGCTTGATTTTTTCAATTGACAGTCCAGGAAAAAGCCAAGATGATGTACTTCAAACAGTCGCCATCAGTTGACAAATGCTTTTACAAATTGTTTCATGATTTATGTGCAGAGGTGGGAATATTATTTTCTTCCTGTCAACAAGTGGGTCAGTACAATGTTAGGATCTCCAGGTTTAAGATCAGATCTCGGAGGCCAATTCGTCTGAAAAACCCCAATGCTTCTCTCGAGCTCTGCTATCCCACATACAGGAAAGCCCGGGATACTTTGTGTATCCACGTTGTTGACCAAGAAGGAAAGGACACCATTTTAAGGTCAACACAGATGAAACCAATTTTGTTTGTCATATTGCAATAACTCAATGAAATCTCTTTTTCATTTCCCCTATTCTTCACGAAGGGCAGACCCAATGCCCAATAGGGGACTGCGCCAAACAAATTGCCATTGTGTAGAAGGGGCACACTTCAAAACTCCGCTTGAGCTATCAATAAAAAATCGCCATTCATTTGGATTGTAGATTGAAAGCCCTAATTCCTTCAGTAAACAGGAAGTTATGGCCCCCCCCCCCCCCAAAACAACAAAACCGCTGGCACTTCGAAAAGTACTGCAGAAATGTACTTCTCTGGTTCGAAAAGTATGATACCTTTCACTCCTGTTCAAGTATGTTTTCTCGTTCAGTCCTTGATGCTGTATTTCTGAAGGCTTTTTTTGGATAGGGCCCAAATCACGTGCTAAATCATTCAACTCGTTGCTGATCAACATCACTACGAACTGAATCCTCGTGAATGTTCAAAATCTGCCATCATGGCTGTTTACGCGTCTTCAAACATCACTCAGATCTTCTAGGAGGAGGTTAGTTGTTCGAAAAAACTGGCAGCTGGAATTTGCAGCTGAATGAGCATTGGTATATAGCTGACGGATAGATTCAGGATAATTCTATTTTACTTTAATGTTCTGTTAAATCCTGATGTTTTCACTAAACAAAAAGTAACAGCTGTGGGAAATGATCTTTTGCTCTCGCCAAAACCATGGGGATACCAATGCCAAACTTTTCACGTGTTCTTTGGTCCGCATCCGTAATCTCTCACACACGCTTGCACATTGCTGAGGGGCCATAGCTTGTCTTGATCCACCGAGTTCAACTTTAAAATATGCGAAAATATGCTTTTTGACAAATACGCTGATGCTTGCCCCGCGACTTGGAATGGTGGAAACTACCACATATATAAGCAGAAGGAGTCAGGGTTGTTTAGGCATTTCGCCGAGGACGTAGCAGAGCAGACATGATCTGAAACAAAGGAAAATATATATCTATGTAAATTCAAAACCCCACTAAGCTGGAATAGTTACAAGCTTGAAAAAAAAAACACCAGTATAAAACGAAATAGAAATTACAATGGTATGTTGTTACAAGGTTAAGGAGGAAAAGCATACAAATCCCATAATTCCTACTATCCTAGCGTTCTGTTGTAGATATTGATTAGTACGACTATGGGAGATGTCACACACCTCTCACCGCACGTCTCAATTGTAACTGCACAACAAGTTGCCACATAGCTCTCGATGAGTCAAATGTATCAGCTGGCAAGTTTTACTAAGAAGCTCACAAGTGAATTTTGCCTTATTCGAGGGGTAAGCTGTGGAGAAAAAACTTGACGTGATAGAAACAAAACTGACTACAGATTTGGAATCAGCATGCCAATTTTAGTCTAAATAAAGCTCAAAAATCTAACTCAACAATTTTTTTTTTCCAAATTGTTCCCAGTGAATTATCAAGCGAAGGTTCAGGGGGACCTAGATAGGAGGACTATATAGATATATTAGTCACAACTCAGAATCTATTAAAGTAATGAAGAGATGGAGGTAATATTTGGGACTGCCTGTCTACATGATTTATCCAAAATTGACACTGATATTCGGCTAATATTGTAGCCATTCCGCCATGTAATGAGTTCCTATGATATCTTCCACCAACAATTTAGTAAGATGATGGCGTTTGGGAATTAGTATGGGGATGGCAGGTGGTATTTCGGAAGATCAGCTTTCAAATTCGACCTTCCACCCACCATAATTATTGCCTCATGATTCAAGGACAGACTATTAATTTGGTCAATTTGTTCTATGGGGGCGGGTTGAGCCAATAGTTGTATATTCCTCAGGAAATACCTGCTTTTCTATTGTCTGATCCAAAAACTTCAAAGGGATCAGAGCTATCCCTTTTAATGGATTAGAAGACTAAATTAAGTCTTATTAGTTTGCTCAATAACCGGAAAAACCTTTCTATGTCTATCACAGGGATCTGGGATCATATCAAGGTTCCCTTATTATATCTACAGATATATTCTGACTGAGTGGAAACCCTGTATAGGCATATTATAACTCTTTCAGCCAGGTAGGGCCTTTAAACCATAATTCCTGTATTAATTTGAGGGTAGAATTTTCCTCGTGACACATGATATAAGATTTCATTAGTGGCGATGTATTGATTATATTATGAACTGGACATTACCACTTTCTCTACTACCTCACTAATGATCTGTGGGCAAGAAAGTGGTTTCCAATTTGGTAATTATAGGGTGCTGTGCATGACTAGGAATAACTTCTCTCTTGTTCGGCTTGGTGAGTTATGTGGGATGTGGGACGGGTCCATTATTACCTACACCAGCACTAGTGAACATAGAGACGTTATATATTTGATGGACCTTCCTAGGTAACGCCCCCCTGAAATAATCAGCGCCTATTATAAATGGAAGGGGAAACCATCAACGTCTGAAGGTATTACCTAACTAGGTTTAACCACCCATTATCCCTCAGCATTTCAGCTGTGTCTTTTAGCCATTAACAGTTAAAACTAATACATATTATTAATTACTACAGCAGCTACCTAATTTATATCTTCCAATTAGACTAGGGGTTGAACTATGTCAAAAGGTTTGAGCCTCAATTATTGGCGAGAAAACCTGAAATGGCTAAATCACTTTATAAATTATGGGCTAGTGTAATAATTAAACTATCTCCCTTGCGATAAAAAGATCTTTGGCACCACTGTCAAACATGTCTTTACTATGACTGAATTACCATTATGGCACACTTAATCGCAGTTGAAACAGCTGCTGAACTACTCTATAGTGACTGCCATTTTAACTACTGTAGGGTCTGAGTTATTTATCTCTGTTAGGACAAAGAGCGATGTTATGATAGATGTTTACATTTTCCTACAAGTTCTTAAGCTTATAGGGCATGCATTTGAAGCCATGTTTTACCACGGAGAAGTTAGGCAATTACAAGGCTCATTAACCTTTCAATTCTCGTGTACAATCTGAAGATGTTTACATGTGAGGGTGGTGTCCCCCCTCACATAAGCAAACAATTTTATTATTCGTACTTTCACTAGAAGTCGCCCTAGAATTAGGGATTGTATCGATATTTGAGTAGGTCTAAGTGGTTATGGTAGGCTGGAGAAGTTGAATCCTAATACAGGCTGTTGATTTGCGTAACCCAGGCGCAGGGATAAATACCACTAACGAGGATCCTTTAAACTCTGAGGGTGGCTGATGTAGCTGATTACCCTCAGAGCATAATAATCGTGATCTCCCTGTGGGGGTTCTTGCTTAATACCTGCAAAAACTTTGGGTTAAAGAAGCCTATAGCTGTTGATGGAATATGAGCACACTCCAGAATGCCCACTCATTTTAAAAATTCAAGTTACTTTATCGAGCATATCTTGACATTCGTGTTCATGATTGAATAACACACTTGGTGAATCATTTCTGTATTCCATTATTTCTATTTTAGTGCTTTATCTTTCTTCTCTCTCTCTCTCTCTCTCCTCTCTCTCTCTCTCCTCTCTCTCTCTCTCTCTCCTCTCTCTCTCTATCTCTATAATATATATATATATATATATATATATATATAATATATATATAATAATATTGTTGCAAAACCGCCCTCCCACAACCGCCAACGGGACTGCCTCTCTTGCTGGGCTGGTTCAGACGCGTGGGAATGATCGCGCTCAGGTCGGTTATGTGTCTAATCGGGACCAGCGCAATGAATCCCTAAGGCCTGAGCACGGGGCTCCTCACACGGGCCACATCACCACCCACGGGCACACACATAGACAGGCACATGGCGGGAATAACACACTCGTATCCTTTACAGGACTATAATTGTAAAAAAAAAAAATAGGTAAAACAATACAAGAAACAACCTCACGCCCACGTAGACACAACAGGCCCCTCCTCATAGGCCGATCACTTGCCGACCGTCGCAAGCCCAAATGTTCCCTCCACTGCAACTACAGTCACTGTTCATGCACCTTATATATACCAGTCACCCACTCAACACACTATGCCACCGGATGGTGGTGACAAGGAGACACTGGTTACCCTCACGGCATCCACCCCACCCCCCGCGCGCCGCATTCGCCAAACCCACGGGCCACTGCTACCTATTCCACCCAAGCTCAGGGGGGGACTATTCTCCACCCTTCTTGCCTGTAAACCCACCACTAGCCCTACGTCAACCCGTTTTCCTGGTGGACCGCGTCCGTATCCTTTCGGTGTGGGTTTTCCTGCCGGAGACCTTTTCCCAGTGGTATGCCTTCGCCTCTGTTTTGTTCCACGCGTCTCTCCTCTTCCTCCTCTTCTTCGCCACAACAACCACTCCACATCTCTCAATCTCAACCGAGCTCGAGTTGTGGCGCCCAGTTCGTAAAACTGCCTCCCGTCACAAAAAACTGGCTACCTCGGGCCAGCCAAAACTAAAAAAAGAACAGAAAAATCATAATACAAGGGTACATGCACATATAACTACAAAATCCTCAAATGAAAGGGCAACTCGCAACCATCATTAAACAATCACCTTTACCAAACATCACCACTCCAAAGCTACACAACTGCAAGCCTCCATCGCATTCACATCCGCCCCTGCAGTGTTGGAAAGTCACACCAGCGCCTCCTCTTCCCTTCAGAGTGAGATAGCCCTACTGGACCTTCAATATGAAGCTTTCATCCACCTAGGGGTACGTCACTGTGGGCGCTTCGGCGTGCGCTCTAAGCCGTGGCTTGGACCTCGCTACCCGCCCACATCAATGGTATTCGAGGTAAGGTTCCTCTGGCTGCCGCCGGTCGCTGTGTCGAGGCTGGTTAGAGGAACCCAGGCCCTGTCGCCTTGCGTCCTCTTCCTCCGGGCCCAGAAAACGCGTTCTCGTCATCTCACTGCCACACGGCTCTGGCGTCAAGGACGTCTGTCCGGTGCCATCTCCCAACTGTAGAAAAAAAAAAAAAAAAAAAAAAAAAAAAACAAAAATTTATAAAAAAAAAAAAAAAAAAAACAAAAAAAAAAAAAAAAAAAAAAAAAAAAAAAACCTAAAAAAAAAAAAAAAAAAAAAAACAAAAAAAAAAAAAAAAAAATAAAAAAAAAAAAAAAACCAATAAAAAAAAAAAAAAAAAAAAAAAACAAAAACTGCCCTGAAACCATAGTTACCTTCCAGAGGCCTATCAGCAGGATACCATTGCTCTCTCTGGGTGGCCTGCGGATCCGGAAAGGTGACGTCAGAAATCACCTCCCCACCGGTATGCCCCTCCCCATGGAACCTCTGGCAGCTTAGGAGAACTGCCCCTTCTTCCGCCTTGGGTTGTACAGACACCACCTGCTGCCCTTCCTGGATACGGCACCTCCAGTATGCCGGTCATAGCGGGTTCTTCATGGGGCTCTCCCCGCTATCCGGAGATTACCCGGACTTGGTGGTGTAGTCCGCCTCCGTTATTTTAAAGCAGCGGCGTAAGGTGTGGTAACAGTGGGATCCCCCTCGTCCGGCGGCCGTCCGGTGATGAGGTCCAGTTGTACCGGCAAACTCCTGCCACACATAAGCACTGGCAGGTGAGTAACGGGGCCTCATGTTTCTGCGACCGGGTCATGCCATGAGTAGTAGGGAAGCTTCAGGTCACAGTCCCACTGTCTCTGGCAGCTCTTCGCCCCGCTGCTGGGCCATGTGTGCAGATTATAAAAAACGTTCCACCATGCGTCGACTGCGGCGGAGGTGCGAGTTGTACGTGTCTTCTGCACATTCGAGCAACTGGCAGCATTCCCTGGAACACCTCAGACTCGGAATTCCCTCCCTTGGTCCGAGTGTAACTCCTCAGGCACACCGAATCTGAGAAAAACGTCACCAGAACTTCGGCAACCGTGGTAGCCCACATGGTTGGGGAAGAGGGTAGGTTCTGCCACTTCGTAAAATAAATCATCGCCACACACCACATAGACGATGCCTCTGCCGTTCTTGGGGCAAAGGAACCACTATGTCCACTGCACCCTCTCCATAGGTGCCCCCCACCTTGGATAAAGCTGTATGTGCCCTAGGCGCGTACATTGGGGCCATCTTAAGCAACTGCACACGTTCCCGGGACGGCAACCACTCCTGCACGTCCTTGGCGCATACCCAACCCAGTACACACGCTGCGCAACCGCACAAGAGTTTTCTTAACACCGAAGTGGCCCACTTGTGCTGCCAACCATGAGCCTCAACCCATAGTTTGCCCTCTTTTTCTTGGGGATAAACCGTCAGCCAAGAATTCACTTTACCATTCACTGGTCACCACTGTCGTTCAACACTCCCCCTAATAATCGCACACACATCCCATTGCGCCAGAGGAATTGGTCACTGGTGCTGGTCACTGCCACACCTTTCCCAAGGTGGCCTAACACGAAACCTTCCTCTAACCACGCCACAAACTGGCCCATATCAGCGTTCTGTAGCTGGGCAGCTTCAAGGTCTTGCCTCCACGAAGGGGCACCGACATGGAGGGAACAACACGGTTACATATTTGGTATTTGGCTCACGTTGGCTGCAGTGTTTGCAGTCCACAGGCAAGGGCGTGACTCAAAAAACTGTCGGCATTACTGTGCACCCCGGCCCGGACGGTGTCAATTTGGTAGTCATGCTGTTCTACTTGCCCAACCACTAGCAAGTGCCCTCGGATTCTTAAGGTTCAGCCACTTTAGGGCAGCATGATCGGTCATGACCCTTGCACTCGGCACCGTACAAGTTACGAGTGGAAGTGGTCCATGCTCTTGACCCACCGCCGACAGTTTCCTTCCTGGTGACACAGTTAGTTTCCTTCCGGAGTAGAAAACTTGCGACTGTAGTAGGCCACTACACGTTTCCTGCCCGTTCACTAGATGGGAGAGGACAGCCCCCACTCCTCAGCACTGGCGTCACACAAATCCAAGATAATATGGTTCCAGAGGAACAGGGTATGTCAATACAGGGGCGTGAGTGAGTGACTCCTTCAGCTGCTCGAAAGGCCGCTGGCACTCATACTCCACAGGAAAACCGAGCTCCTTTTTCGTGTAAGTGTGATGAAGTGGGTTGTGGCATATGTTGCGAAGCCCGCCCGAAATCTCCGGTAATACGTGCAGAGGCCCAGGAGCTCGCACCTCCGTTAACAATACGGGGAAACTTGGCCACTCCTTGATAGCTTCTACCTTACTCCGGGGTCGGCGGGACACCCCATCCCGGCTCAGATGTGGGCCCAGAAATGACACCTTGTTCCGGAAGAGGCAGCACTCTTGGGGCTGAGCTTCAAGTTCGCAAGCCCAAACCTGTCCAGCATATCTTCCAGCCTTTCCAGCATCTCATCGTAGGTGCCTCCGTACACCACAACATTCGTCCAGGTAGGACCAGAGCCGATTTCCCCAGGAAGGCCATCAAATACCTAGGACTCCATCAGCCTCGCGAAGTGCGGGGAGCGTTGGACCAAACCAAAGCTCATGGACCCTAAAACTGCACAATCTTGGGCCGGATGAGAAGGTCAGTCTTTTGCTTGTCCTCCTCTGCCATGAGGACCGGTGGTACCCTGAAGTAAAGGTCAGGGTTACAGGAACCACCGTGCCCCCCGACCAGTTGCATCCAACCGTGTCGTCTATGCGAGGCAGCGCGGTAGGAGTCGTGGTGTAAACTGCATTGAGCGCCCCTGTGCCACACAACAAACGCATCGTCCCATCCTCTTTCGAACCAAATACCACGGGGACGGACCATGGGACTGCTGGACTTTTCGATGAAACCCTGAGCCAGTAGTTCCTCCACAGCTGTCTCGATCTCCTTCCTCCTCGCTTGGGCGCTATCCGCCGAGGGGGCTGCTTAAATGGGCCTGCTGTCGCCAGTGTGAGGAAGTGCTGGCGAGCCCGGTCCCTGGCCTCAACGTCGTTGGTCCCCTTTGAGAAAAACACGTCCGCATACTGATCCCAGCAACTGCCCCACCTTGGCAGCCGCCTGGGTTAAACGAGCTACACCTATGCCAGAGGTTCCTGAAGATGCAGCGGCATCCCTGTGTTTCTTCTGCCGACCACTCGACTTACCTGTGCAGTCCCCCCAAACGCCCGCACACCCTGTCCGCGCACTTGCAGCGTAACTTCCCCTCTTGGCCGCATGGTCATGGAGCCAAGGTCAGCACCGCCTTGGCTCTGCTGAGGAAACCAGCGCCAAGGAGATTTTCGTCCAGGTCGGCTACATATACAGGGTAGTTCCTCCTTTAGCTCGCCGACCTCAATTCTCGGCATGCTACCGTCCCTTAAAACTCGTGCAGTGGCCGGTGACCCCGCACAAAAACTGTTGTATTGGTGGCTGGAAATGCTGAGGTGTCTACCCAAACCCGCCTGTAGGAACGTGCGCTCGGGCACGTGTCTACGATCAGGCTACAGGGCTCCGTGACTTGTCCCTGTACCTGCACGGTTCTGGCGCCCGTAGAGCGGCACTTACTTGGAGTGGAGGGCCTTGGTTGATTGGCTGGGGTTTGGGCCCCGCTCCCCAGCCAAGACAGAGTTTCCCGCCGGCCTGTCTCCGCTGGAGAGTACGTTTTGTGGGCACTCGCTAGGGCGGTGAGCCTGCCCACAATTCCCAGCCAGCACGGCTTGTATGGTACCGGCCCCCCCCGCTGTTACCCCCTCTAGGTGAGACGCTTTGCGCCTCTTGCGAGGGCATTCCTTCTTCCAGTGACTTTCTGCCCACAGGCGGAAAAAACAGTTGCCGGGGAAAAATCATGGGGACGATAATAGGGGCTAGCTGGGGGCGACTGGACGTGCCCTTCCTGGCCCTAAACATGGTTTCTTCGGCCTTGTGTGTCGGGCGCTTCTACCTCCGACTAGGTCCCAAAAGGTAATCCATTTCCAATCCTCGGGCAGGGGCTGCGCAGGTCTCCACGTAGTGCTGTGAATGTATATCTTTATTTGGGGAATGGTTCACCGCGTCCACAAAGTGGTCCCGAGGAGGAAAATGATCATGTCATCGCTTGCCCGGGTACGCCCGGGACGTACAGCTGCTCCAAGGGTCCTTGCGCC
Organism: Chionoecetes opilio; assembly: GCA_016584305.1. Classification (NCBI taxonomy): domain Eukaryota; kingdom Metazoa; phylum Arthropoda; class Malacostraca; order Decapoda; family Majidae; genus Chionoecetes; species Chionoecetes opilio. The sequence goes on from JACEEZ010015735.1 coordinate 41,497, forward strand.
AAATGGGGCGGCAAACGACTTCCCCGGATTCCTTAGTCTGGGCCTGAAAACCTGCCCGAAACACCTGACTGGTGCTGGGTCCGTCCCGCCTCTCTAGCCACCCGCCAGACGACTGTAGGAGGTCTTCGCTTCCGGCCGGCAACTGGTTCAACAACTCCCAGCGCGAACCCTTCAACGCCCCCAACCACAAAGCTGGCACCGCACCTTTCATAGCGGGCTCCAGCCCCAGGCTTGGCCACAGCTCCAAACTGTGCCCGGTAAGCCTCCCAGGGACCACAGTACCGTCAAATCCTGGGGACGCTTTCGGGCACCTCACCACGACGACAACGACGTCGTGGATCCCTTGTGCCTTCATGAGCAGGCGAACTTATGGCGGGGATGGTGTTGGACGGAGGCTGGGAGCAGCACTTCTCGGTGTCGCACGGGCAGGGACGGCCCTGTTGACGGAGCACGCCGTAGCTTTGGGCACCCAACACTTGCTCCCCCACTGTCTGAACTAAACCCATCTCTGGCACTACACGGTTCCTCCCACCCAGTACTTGTAGCCAAGCTTCACCATACTCTGATAACCACCACGCCCCGCCCCAGTGTCTTACTGATGTGTTTCAAGTCAATGGCCAGCTGCCCCATTGCCTCCTTTACCTCACTTTCACCGGATCAAGCTGGTTATCAGTGTAATCTTTAGTGTCCTTTTCTACGCGCTGACGCCCCCTCTCGCAATGCTCGTCCCAGACCTTCAGTTACTGCTTTGCCTAGGCGTCGAGCTTGACCCATCTGCGTGTTAAAACTGTCAACACTTCTGATTTGTATGGTCATGGCACACGCTGCCATTCGTAATACGCCAAGATGTCAGCCAGAGGTGGGCTGTTACCACTCCGTCCTGCATGGTGTGGCCGTATCCTTAACGCGCCTGCCGTACTTCTAAGGACCGTGCCAGTACCTCTTTGGGCACATCACTCTACGGCGCCGACCAGAGCACAAACAACAACATCCCACTTCTGACAACAGTGTTGCAAAACCCGCCCTCCAAGCCGCCCACGGACTGCCTCTCTGCTGGCTGGCTTTCAGACGCGATGGGAATGATCGGCCAGTCCGGTTATGTGTCTAATCGGAACCAGACGCAATGAATCCCCTAGGCCTGAGCACGGGCCTCCTCACACGGGCACATCACCACCACGGCACACACATAGGACAGGCACATGCGGAATAACACACTCGTAGCCTTTCCAGACTATAATTGTAATAGGTAAACACTACAGAAACAACCTTTTTTCACGCCACGTGTAGACCCACAGCCCCCTCCTCAATAGCCGATCACTGCCGACCGTCGCCCCCCCCCAGCCCCAATGTTCCCTCCACTGCAACTACAGTTCATGTATGCACCTTATAACATACCAGAGTCACCACAACTCAACACACTATTGCCACCGGATGGTGGGACAAGGAGACACTGGTTAACCCCTTACGGCACCACCAACGGCGCGCCCGCCATTCGCCAAAACCCACAGGCCACTGCTACCTATTTCACCAAGCTCAGGGGGGACTATTCATCCACCCATCTTGCCTGTGAACCAACCCACTAGTCCCCTACCGTAACCCTGTTTCCTGTGGGAACGCGTCGTATCCCTTCGGGTGGTTTCCTGCCGGAGATCTTTCCCAGGTTGTATGGCCTCGCCTCCGTTTGTTCCACGCGTCTCCTCTCTCTCCCTCCTCTTCTCGCCCCACAACAAACCACAACATCTCTCAATCTCAACTGGAGCTCGAGTTGTGGCGCGTCGTAACAATATATAATAATATATATATATATATATATATATATATATATATATATATATATATATATATATATATATTATATATATATATATATTATATAATATTATATATATATATATATATTATATTATATATATATCTATATATATATATATATATATATATATATATATATATATTATATATATATATATATATATCTATATATATATATATATTTATTATATTATATATATATATTAGAAAGAGAGAGAGATGAGAAAAAAAAAAGAGAGAGGAGAGGAGAGGAGAGAGAGAGAAGAGAGAGAGAAGAGAGAGAGAGAAGAGAGAGAGAGAGAGAGAGAGGAGGAGAGGAGAAGGAAAGAATTATAAAGGTTTTTGGTTTTACTCTCTCAATCTCTCACTCATCTCTCTTTCACTATATTCTCTCTCTCTCTCTTTCAGAGAGAGAGAGAGAGAGAAGCAGAAGAGCAGAGAGAAGAGAGGAGAGAGAGAGGAGAGAGCGGTCGGAGAGAGAGGAGAGCGGCGGCAGAGAGAGAGGAGCGGGAGAGAGCAAATTTATTTAGTAACCTTAATTTTTTTGTGTCATGGGTATTATTGTATGTATCAGTAAAACGAAATAATGTCAATGGAACGCTAATTTTTAAATTCTGCTTGTATTGAATCTGCCATCTTATAAGCTGTCCCACAAAGTTATCCATGACGACGAGTTTTAAGTGAATGTTAAGTCATTCATATTTTTCTTAGGAGTCTCATTATGACCTTATTAATGTGTTGTACTATGTTTTATGTGATAATCTTATAGGAACAAACATTTCCGAAGATAACAGCTATCCTTTATACAGTATAACATGATATACTGCGGGGTCATGGCCTTGAGAACTTCCCAGGTTCTTGGCGTGGAACGAGGAGGCCTTGGGCACCAAAGATGGCGCCCAGTAGCGTAACATAGGGCTATGAATGGCGGTTTTACCCTCTTTAAGAGGTACCCTATACCACTACACACAACCCCCCCCCTCGCAACACACCAAATCCCCCCCCCCAAACGCGACCCGACCGCCGTCATCGAGGCTTCAATCCTCCCTCCGCTGTGGTCTCAGCGCTACTGCACCCGCCAAGCAAAATGTGTGCCAAGGCTTAATGTCTGCTCTACCCTCTCCCATCCAAAACCCCACCCCGCTCTGCCCTCACCGCCAGCCCTTCTAGGGGCGAAACCCCCCTAGCGAGTTATGTTAAGAAAAACATTGCCCGCGCTAGGTACTTAACTTAATTAGCAGTGGGGTAGGGGGGGGGGGCGCGAAAGCCCCCTAGCGAGGTCAGATTCGAAAACCAATGCCCAGGCTAGGAGGTTAACTAGCGGGGGGTCTGGGGGAGGGGAACGAAAAGGAGAACGAAAACGGAAACGAAGAACGAAAAAACCCTTGCGAGGTTTATTAGTTAAGTTGAGGAAAATAATGACCTAGTAGGTTAGTTAACTAGCGGGGGGGGGGGTGAGGGGGGGGTTTCTGGGGCTGCGGAAGGGGGAAAGAACCGAAAACACCCCCTTGCGATGTTAGTTAAGAAAACAATGCCTAGGTGTTAGGTTAGTTTTAGCTTAAACTAGCGGGGGGGGTCTCTTTGGGGGAAAGAAAAACCCACTGTGCGAGTTCTGTAAGAAAAAACAATGCCTAGTGTTAGAGTTAGTTGTAGTTAACAGCGGGGGGGTCTGGGGGGAGGGGGGAACGAAACCCCCCTTGCGCGGTTTGATGTTATAAGAAAACATGGCCTAGTTTTTAAGTGTTAGGTTATTAGGTTAGGTAAACTAGCGGGGGGGGGGGGGGTCCTGGGGAGGAACGAAACCCCACTTTGCGAGTTTGTTCAAGAAAAACAATGCCTAGGGTTAGGTTAGTTAACTGGGGGGTGGGGGGGTACTGGGGAAGGAACAGAGTTGGGGGAGGAGATACGAAAACACGAAAACCCCCTTCTTCTGCGAGTTTTTGTTAAGGGAAAACAATGGCCTAAGTTAGGTTAGTTAAACTGCGGGGGGTGTTAGGGGGTACGAAACCCCCCATTGCCGAGGTTATGTTAAGAAAACAATGCCAGGCTCAGTGCGTTAACTAGCGGGGGGTGGGGGGGGGCAACACAAAAACCCCCCTAGCGGAGGTTTATGTTACAGAAAAACAATGCCCAAGTTAGTTATTTCAACTAGCAGGGGGGTTATGAGACGCAGTGCCCCCCCCGTTCATGACAGGAAGTATTGGTCAATAGGAGTATTAGAGTACCTGAATTATATATGCAGGCTCATTTAAGCTCCCTATAAGGATGGCCGGATCCCAGAAGTAATCCACTTGCCTATTGTCACGGGCACTTATCCCTGTCTATCCACACTTTTTACCTTATAAACTACAACTTATATATTCACAAACACAGTGAATACCTACTACATCACATGATAGGAGGTAGATACTGGTCATCTTGCGGGTAGTTAGGGTTAATTGCAAGTTATTAAAGTAGTTAGGTAAGTAAAATAAAACTAATTTTTACAAGGGTAACGGTTAGGTAGTATAAATAATGTTTTTTTGGGGGGTTTCGCTTGAGGTTATTTAGTGAGATTAGGTTAGGTTACGGTTATAGTTGAGGTTAGTAGATTAGTAGTAATATTAAACATATTATATATTTTGAGGGGTCCAGGAGGGCGTCGTTAAGGAGGGGGAAGGGGTGAGGGGGCATCTCCTCCTCCACTTTATAATTACAGTTTTTAGAGGTTATCTGAAAAGGGATCTGTGAAGGTTCTGAGGAAAAAAACATCTAATAAAGGCAGGAAAAGGACTCTAGAATTTTACCTCTAAAGCGGGGTTACACACGAGGCGTTTCGTCGGGACTGTTTCGTCGAACAAACATGCATTTTGGTTGGACCTGAACATGTCGCGAACAATGACAAAAAACACTAGCACACGTTGAGCCAAACCGCTTCACCCAACAATAAACAAACAAAGATTTTGACGCACGATGGACAGCGAGAGGCGTGGAGAATTGTGTTAATGTTTAACGGAAAATACTTTGGAACTCATTCCTTCCGGCTTGGACTGAAAATGGGAACTACCGACACTGTATTGTATTGCTTATTGTACTTCACACTGTAAAGTTCCAGCGTGCGCTCCAGCCTTGGTTAACCCACACGGCCGCTAATGAAACTATGAGGTGCCTCAAAAAATGCCAGTTCAGTTAGGTTAGGTTTGGTATACTTGGTGGTAGGTTAGGGTTGGTTACTTGTGGTTAAGGGTTAGTATACTTGTGGTTAAGGTTAGGTTAGGTTAGTATACTTTCTGTGGTTAAGGTTAGGTTAGGTCTAGGTATACTTTTGTGGTTAAGGTTAGGTTAGGTAGGTATATTTTGTGGTTAAGGTTAGGTTAGGTTGGGTATACTTTGTGGTTAAGGGTTTTAGGTTAGGTTAGGTATACTTTGTGGTTAAGGTTAGGTTAGGTTAGGTTAGGTATACTTTGTGGTTAAGGTTAGGTATACTTTGTGGTTAAGGTTAGGTATACTTTGGGGTTTAAAGGGTTAGGTATACTTTGTGGTTAAGGTTAGGTTAGGTAGGTATACTTGTAGTTAAGGTTAGGTAGATTTTACATATGTGACTTTGATGATTTTTTGGGGACCCATAAATCACTTATATTTGCTTCCCCCCCCCAAAAAAACCCCGTATTCCCGCCAGTTCCCAGGCTTGTGGCTATAGGGGGAAAAAAAAAAAAAGATAGGGTGAAGGACTTTTTCCAAAGTTTTACCGTTTTAACTTTAGGGGCAATATATACGTAGCTACTGGTGATGAAAAGGAGATGATGGTGATGAGAACTGGTGATGGGAGGAGGTGATTTTTAGAAGAGAACAGCGACAGATGAAGACCGCGTTCATGTGAGCTAAAGGGGTTATAGTGGACGAGAACTGCGCCCCCGGTTAGGTTAAAGTTTCGGTTAAGTTAATAATCGTCAGGGGATCGAAGGGGAGGAGCCCCTCCCGTTAGAAGGTTAGGTTCGGTTAGGTTAGGGTAATAATTTCATCCCAGCGGGGCGGGCAGACCCCAAAATGGAGTGGGGAGGGGCGGCCGCCGCCCGGTTCCCGGGGCCACAAAAAACCCTTGGCGGGCGGCCCGCCCGCCCGCCAATTGCCAAAACCACACCCCCAATTTGTGTAAGCAATTTCGGTTAGTGGAAATAATACCATATGTAGTCAGGCCCGGGAAAGGCCCGCGCAGTCCTCGCCTTTTTAAAACCGGGATTTTGATATTTACAGGTAGCCCCGTAGTGTAGTGGTTAGCACGTGGGCCACAACGAGAACCCCCGGGGTTTCGACCCCGGGGCGGAGCAAAGACAGAGGGGTGTCTTTTTTAAAACCCGACCCCCTGGCCCCCCAGCGTGAGGGTACCGGGTTTTAGGGGGGGGTTTTGGCCCCCCCCCGGAGGGTGGCCCCCCCCAACACTAAGCCCGAGCGGTAGATCACTATGGCTTGGGGAAATTATCCTCTAAACAAAAAAAACAAAACCACTTTCTCCCCAAATTTTTCCCTGTCTCAATCACCGCCCCTTGTCCACAGTCATCACAGTCCCAGCAGCAATAACACCATTTTTTCCCTGTCCTTTAACACCCATTCTTTTTCAACCCCATTTCAGTGAAAACCACACGCATCTTTTCCATTTTCTCCCGGTATATTCTAGATCTATATTTTACTGAATCACTACCGTAAACACATCAAATAGTTTAATTTCTGAAAACTTCACAAAAAATTTTAGTGTGTACTGTAACATGTTTGTGATGTTGAATGTTTGGGTGGCGTGCGGGCAATGTGTGTGTATGGTAAGGTCGGGTAGCGAGAGGCAGGAGTGAGAGAGGTCTGGCAGTGGCGCGCCGACGCGCAAAAAAAGGACAGAGGAACAGTCTCGCCCGTCCAGGGTAACGCTCGGTTTTTTTTCCCCGCTTCTCTCGCCATCCCCGGCCCTGGAATGCTTGAACGTGTGCTTTTTTGTGAAGATAAGTGTTACCCCCTCCTGTAACTTGTGTCCCTTCTCAAGTACAGGGGAAATAAATGGTTAAAGGAGACGCTTTTTTCCCTTGCCAGTGCTTGACCGTAGTTATAAGGTAGTCCTCGGATCACCAGCCCCGCCAACTAGCCCAGAACAGTGAACTGTCTTGGAAATTTTAGGGGGGGGGGGCGTAACAAATGTTCAGTAGGGGGATTGTGTTTTGTTAACAGGAAAGTCGGGGGGTCATGCCTGGTGGTCCGGGACGGAAAGAGGGCGTCGGGAAAACCCGGGGGTTTTTAGCGAGGAAGACGGCGCGCGCATGCAAGGGGGGAAAAGGAAGTGTTAAAAAGGGAGGGAAACTCAGGCGATGACAGAAACCCGACGTAATGACACCCCTTACCGCTAGATGGGGAAAATGAACGACAGGCCCGTACAAGCAAGGGAGGGGGAAGAGAGGGGGAAGAGCGTGCAGGTACAAGCAAGGGAGGGGGAAGAGGGGACACGCGACTAGAGTCGCGATGCAAAAGGGCTGGAGGCCGTGAGGAGACCCCAGCAGTATACGACGAGAAATGGATATGTCAAGGAGGGCTGGGGGGGGCGGTCGAGCTTGAAAGGGGGGCGGGCAGAGGAGGCCGAACTGCGCTCTTAAGCCCGGTTCCCACCTTCCCGCGTACGGCGCCATAAAACAAAAAAGACGCACAATGAGTCACAACAAAGTCTCCGCACCGCCGTACGCGTAGGGGCCCGCCGTACAAAGTTAAATTAAAAGTCACCCTTCCCGTCGGCGTGTCCCCCCGGGGGGGGAAGTTCCCAAGTGCCATTTACCACAAATCCACTAAAGGGGTGAGTGGTGCTTTCTTTGTTGGCGGTTTTTTGGTTTAAGCGGCCGACAAGCGGGCTGATGGGAACCGGCCTTTAGGGGAGAAACCGGTGCAGAGGTGAGTGGCAACAGCACCAGGCGAAAGGATGGAGAGCAAAAGGGGCGAAAATGGACAGGCCGGGACGAGGACTTTCGACCTACGCCAAAGGGTTAAGTGTGGAGTCAGAAAGGGCCCGTGGGGGGGGGGGGCCGCATCCCCACCCCCCCCTCATGGAGCGACTTCACGATGCCTCTTCCCCCCCCTTCCCCACCCCCTTGCCCCCCAAGGGGCCTGTGGGCCCCTGTTCCCTTTTAAAAGCCGTCAGTAAAAAACCCGTTACAGTCCCCCAGTAGGAGGAACCCGGAGATTTTAGGAAAAGTCCGTGGGGGGCTTACAAGGCCAACGAAACGGGGAGCTCAGTTGTGGAGTGTTGAAAGGGGGCACAACTTTCTCTTTTGCGGGGGGCGGCTGTGGGGGGTTTTGGGGCATCTGACCCCCGGCGCAGGGGCGTATCCCAGTGTGTCGGGGCGCCTACAACGTAAATTGGCCCCCACCAGCAAGCGGGGAAGTGGCCAGGCCCTTTAAAGGGGTAGAGTGGGAGCGGGGCGAGCCATGTTCTCCCCGGGCGACGAGCTGGAGTTTTGGTGCGCCGGGATACCCGAAGGCGCCGGAGGAAAGGTGGTTTTTTTGGCCCCCGACCCTTGCACGCCCCATCGCCCAGCGGCTGCAGTTTTACGTGAAGCAGGCCACCCGGAGACGGAGGGGGCCGGCGGGGGCCTGGAGTTTAAGTCTTTTCTCCGTAGTCTGGTGACTTTACGGAACCCCCCTTTTTCCCCCGGCCCCATCCGGGCCCGCCGCGCGCAGACAAGACGCCGCCCGGCAGAGGAAGCGATACAGATCTTTCAAGGAAGCGCTGGGGATGTGGCCGGGACCGGACAAAGCGGGGCCATGTGGGGCAGGCGGGAAAATGACGGATCTGGAAGACTGCGCCCTCCACCTTCCACCCTGTCTGGATTTGGGGGGGGGAAGGTGGACACCGGGGTGGGGGGGGGCGGGGGGGGGTGGGGGGGGGGCCCCGGAAAGGGGGGGGGCTGTGGGTAATAGTTAGTGGGGGTACGGTTTTTGGGGGTGGAAGCCGGGGGGGGGGGGAAAGGGGGAGGCGGGGGAGGGGGAGTGGGGGACTCAAGGCCCCGACCCCAGAAAAATTTTTGGGGGGGGTGGGGTGGGAAAGGGGTGAAGGGTCGCAGGGTGTGGGCATGTCGAGGAGGAGTGCCGTTTTTTGTCGCCCTATGGGGGGCCCGTGCCTACTGGGAAGGGATTACATGGGGAACATTTGAAGAAAAAAAAAGGTTGAGTTAGTTTTTTGAGTTTTTTAATAAATTGGCATGTGTTTCCCAAATCTGTAGTCATTTTTTTCTAGAGTAAAGTTTTTTTCCACAGTTACCTCCAGAAAAAGCAAAATTCCACTTGTGAGCTCAGTAAAACTTGCCGCGTTTACGATTGATCATCGAGAGTATGGGGAAAACTTGTTTGGCAGTTTCAATTTAGACATGCGGGAGAGGTGTGTGCAGCTCCCAATAGGTCGTACTTCAAAACACAAAAAAGAAAAACTAGGATGTAGGAATTAGGAGGATTTGTTTTTGGCTTTTTCTTAACCCTTTTTAAAAACATACCATTGTAAATTTTTATTCGTTTTTTATGGGTTTTTTTTTAAAGCTTTTAAAATCCCGCTTTGTGTTTTATTTACATAGGTATTATTTCTTTTTTTTCAGATCATGTCTGCCCTGTAGTTCGTCGTTTTAAAAGCCCAAACAACCTGAATCCCTTTTGCATATATTTTGGGAGTTTTACCTTCCCAAATCAGAGGGGAACACAGCGTATTTTTCAAAAAAAGCAATTTCGAATTTTAAAGGAAATCGGTATAAAACAAGCATGGGCCCCTCACAAAGTGTCAAGAGGTGTAGAGAGATTACGGATGCGGACCAAAAGGAACCTGAAAAATTTGGGATTTGGGGATCCCAGGTTTGGCGAGAGCAAAAAAAATTCCACAGACGTTTTCTTTTTTTTTAGTAAAACATCAGGATTAACAAAAAAAATAAAAGTAAAATAGAATATCCTAATTTCCGCAGCTTAAGACCAAGCCCCATTTAGCTGAAATTCCGTGCCGTTTTTGAAAACCCTCCTCGAAAATCGAGTGATGTTGAAGAAAAGCAGTAACAGCAATGATGCAGATTTTTACATTCACGGGATTTGTTCGTAGGGGGTTTTATACCCGAGTTTAATGATTTAGCACGGATTTGGGCTATCCAAAAAAGTTCAGAAAACTGCATCAAGACTGAAGAGAAAAAAAATACTTAACAAGGAGGAAGGATCATACTTTTGAACCGGAAAAAAAACATTTCTGCAGTACTTCGAAAATGCCAGCGTTTTGTTTTTTGCCAAAAACATTTCCTGGTTATTGAAGGAATTTGGCTTTTAATCTACAATCCAAAGAAGGCGATTGTTATTTATAGCTCAAAGCGGAGCTTGAAGTTGTCCTTCTACACAAGGCAATTGTTTTGGCGCAGTCCCTATTGGGGATTCGGTCGTCTTCGGAAAAATATGGAGAGTAAAGAGAGTCATTGATTATTTAATTGACAAAAAATTGGGGTCATTGTGGGTTTACCTTAAATGGGGTCCCTTTCCTTTTGGTAACACGTGGATAACAAAGATCCCTGCTTTTTCTGTATGTGGGATAGCAGATCGAGAGAAGCATTTGGGTTTAGACGAAAAAAAAGGCCTTCGAGATCTGATCTTAAACCCGGAGACCAACATTGTACAAAGCCACTTTTTGCAGGAAGAAAATAATATCCCACCTCGCACATAAATCATGAAACAATTTGTAAAAAACATTTTCAATGAGGCGACTGTTTGAAATACATATTTGGGTTTCCGGATGTCAATTGAAAAAAACAAAGGCCCTGTGTTTTATGGTCCACAAATTTGACAGATTCAAGTAAAAATTTTTAACGGACATTCGACCTTTAAAAAAAGCTTTGGGTATCATTTAAAGACGTCGCAAAAACTTTTTTGGAAATACACGGCAAGTAATTTCACAGAAAATTTTTCAGAAAAAATGGAGAGCTACAAAGCGCTTAGTTGCAACAGATATTAAAGTACATTTTTTTATAGCCCTCTTTCCAACTTTCCGGAAAATCTTGGTGGCTAGCACGAGCAAGGTGAACGTTTCACCCAAAATTTGAAGGTTTGGAAGAAAAGTTACCAGGGTAGTGGGTGTGCATAGTGGGGATATTTTTCGAGCACAACGCGATAGTCCCCAAGTGAACACTCCAAAAAAGCTACAAAAGAAATTTTTTTCCCTTTCCCGCACACAATTATATATCCTTATCCTTTCTAAAAAAAATGATAAGTTAAATAAAAAATTTATTCATCCTATTTCTTTCCTTTTTTTTTGATTTTAAAAATTTTAACTTTTTATAAAATAAGCACGTTATGTTTTGACAGTATTTTTTTTTTTTTTAAGAAAAAGAAAATCCACATTTCAAAAAAATTTACTGATGAGAAAAAACTGAGATCTTTTTTATTCAGCACCCCAAAAAATTTCTTTAAAAAACAAGTGTCAGACCCAAATCAACAAAAAATTTTTCCCCATGTTTCGAGTCAGTGTGAAAACACTCGTGGATTTCGGGGGGCGACGAAGGGTGCGTGGAGAGGGAAAGGGCCTTGCTCCCGGGCAGCGCCGCTGAGTCACACAACCCCGAGGGAACACGAGCCCCGGGGATGGTAACAGAGTCCCGTGCATGCTGCGAGGGGAAAAGGGCGTCACCATACGGAGGGGAAAAAAGGAAAGGGCGGTGTGTTTTAGTGACAGCCTGGGAGTGGAGGAGCAGCCGTGACTGGGGTGCCCGATACTTGGAGGACTTGGGGCGCAGGAGCGCCGTCGTCTGAATGAGGCACAGACGGCCCGGGCGATCCTGGCTGCACACATGTAGCCCGGGGGGGCCTGACACGGTGGTGGACAGGTGACGCACGTGGGGGTGTGCCGCAGGGGTGGGGGCAGGTGGGGGGTGGGGAAAAGCCGCAGGAGGGCCCGCGGGGAGGGCGAGGTACCCTGAAAAGGGGGAGCTTTTTTGAGGGGGGGCCGAGCGGCAACCCCTTTTGGGTGTAGGGGGTTTTTAACCACTCAGTGTGGGGTGGAGGTAGTGGGGGTGAGGAGGTGGGGCGGGGGGGGACGCGCGGTGGCAGTTGCCTGCAGAGGTTAGGTGGAGGTGGTGGTGGTTAACGGGTGGTTGTAATGTTGTGGTGGAGTGTTGGAGGTTGAAGAGGAGGAGGAGGGGTGATGGGGTGGGGAAAAATATGAAATTGTCAAGAGGAATTTGATTATTGTTGTGTGTCTGTATTTCTCTAGAGTGCTAAGTTATGATGTGGATGTTTTTTTTGATATTATTTGCTTTTGTGGAAAATGTCTTATGTTACAGACGAGGACGTTCATGTTGAAAGGGAGGGTAGTGTTACGATTGTAGTACTTATCATGTAATTGTGTATGGGGTGAATGTTTGGGTGGCGTGCGAGGCAATGTGTTGTATGTGTGAATGTCTGGGTAGCGAGAGGCAGGAGTGAGAGAGGTCTGGCAGGGGCGCGCCGACAGCGCGAAAAGGACAGAGGAACAGTCGTCGCCCGTCCATGGTAGCGCGCTCGGATCTGTTCTCCCGCTTCTCTCGCCTATACGCCTGGCCCTGGAATGCTTGAAGCGTGTGTTTGTTTGTGAAGATAAGTGTATACACTCCCCCCTGTAACGGGTGTGTGCCTTCTCAAGTACCATGTGGAAATAAATGGTTAAAAGAGACGCTTTTTTCCCTTTGCCAGTGCTCTGACCGTAGTTAGTAGTGTAGTCCTCGGATCACCAGCCCCACGCCGAACTCAGACCAGAACAGTGAACTGTCTTTGGTAAGTTACGGGGGGGGGGGGCGTAACAATAATATAGACTGATCTGTATTAATTTTACTGTAACGTATTATATGATGGTGTTCATTTCAATGCTTAATAATTGCTAAAACTATTTATAACTTACAGAAAAAGTATAGACTTATTTTGACCGCAGAGTATGTTCGACGAAATGTGCAACATTTTGTATAATTTCACAAAACCATTTCATCGAACATGTTCGGCGAAATGACCCTCGAAGTTCGACCAAACAGTCCAACCAAATGGCAAGTTCGACGAAACAGTCCGACGAAACGCACCGTGTGATAGCCGCTTAACTCACTGCGTGTTGTATACATGACATGAAAAAACCCAGCCTGTCTCATCCCTACCTCAAAAGCAGAGGTGGGCGAGAGCGATATTTAGTGCGATGCTGCGATACTATCGCACCGCCAAAAAAAGTATCAAAGTATCGCAGTATCGCAAAGCATTCAAAAGTAGCGGAGTATAAGTATCGCAACTCAAGTATCGCTTAAATTTCCCGCGATACTTTAAAAGACGACCTGAAACGCACGCACACACGCACACACACACGTGTGTGTGCGTGTGTGTGTGTTTTATATTTTAAATAAAATTTGTCAGTTTAAAAATAAATATATTACAATGTTTTAATGTGCCTAAACTGTAGTTTAAGTAAAATAGATCTTTTTTTGGCTAATACGTACAGTGTTCTCTTAAGTAGCAAAGTATCGCAAAGCAAAAATTTTTGGTATCGCAGTATCGCTGCGATACTGTCGCTTTAAGAAAAAAGTATCGGTAGCGGAGTATCGCAGTATCGCGTATCGTTTTAAGAAAATCCGAAAAAGTAGCGGAGTATCGCTTTATCGAACTAGCGGGAAAAAGTATCGCAGTATCGTTATCGCACTATCAAAAAAAGTATCGCGCCCCACCTCTGCTCAAAACCCTTTGCATAGTGCATACCACCCCCGCAACTTATCACAGCTCAGCTAAAGCCCACAGCTACTATAATTTGCAAGTACTTATCTATGCACAAGTAGGCTACATACATTAAAAATACATCAAATGGTCTTCACGTAATAGTATGAATTTTCCTTCATCGAGAAATCACGCCTTGCAGACACCCACCACTGTTCCTCTTTTTCTTGTCTTTAGGCATAGTTATGAACACTTTCTCAGGGCAGACATTCTGAGTTAAAGGCCACGGTTGTTCGCTCAACAAATCCTTCTATTTCTACACCCCGGCCTAGTGGGTATTTCGATACGAGACATGGCAGTGGCGGCACATGGTTGCTATCGGCATCGATAGCTGATTGGCTGAGCGACTACAATGACGTCACAGCCTCGCCAGCGAATCACATAGTATTTCTAAAAAAAGTTTCACCCAATCACAAGGCTTCCACGCTCTCAGCTGTGTTTACAAATTTATCATCCACACCAAAATTAACTCTGATGTTCCACCCTTCTTCCTCCTCCCCTCCTCCTCCTCCTCCACCTCCTAGCTTCTCCTTCCCCTCCTCTTCCCCCTCCTAAACTTTTCTTATAGCAGTTTGGTGTACTGGTAGTATTTTACAACAGCATATATCAGTAGTATTTGTAGTAGTAGCACAGTAATAGTAGTAGTTGTAGTTTTTTAGCAGCAGTAATAGTACAGAAATAGTAGTAGTAGTAGTATTGTATGGTGATGAAGGAGGAGGAATTAGATAGAGGAAGAAGAATGGGAGGGAAGAGAAAGAAGAGAAATAAAGGGGAAGAGGAAAGAGGAGGAGGGGAATATCTATATAATTATTATTGTTGTTTTTGGGTTCTGCTGTTTGTCTTGTGTTTGGGGAGCCAGAATTGTGATAGCTACGTGTAGAGGCGTTTTCTGGGGGGAATTTTGGTTGCAATCGGAAAAAATTTTCGTTTGCAAACGGTTTCCACAACAAAAAAACAAATGATTGCGGGTCGGGCCAATCATCTCCTGGTGGTTGAACGGGGAAATCGAAATTTGAGCAACCGAAATTTTTTCGGTTGCAATCAGGATCCCCGCAGAAAACCCCTTAGGTGCTGTCTGTCCAGAGCCATGCGTGGTGGTGTCTGGCATCGCTAGTCGCTTCTCGGCGGGTTGAGATGCCGCTCTCACCACTCTTGGCACATCACAAAACAAACTCACCACAAGCGCTTGGGTTTGTTGTATGCCGTGGTTTGTACTTCCTTGTATTATAGCTATTCATTATTCCTTCAGAGTAATAGGGCGCTCTTTTTCTTCTTCTTCTTGTGATCTTTTTCGCTTGATATCTATTCGTAGCTCCCCCTTCCTTAGTGTTGGGGGAACCCACCACCCCGGGAGGCGGGTCACAAACTGCCGGCTAAAAACCCGGTACCATTCACTGCGGGATGGACAAGGGCTTGATTTTTTAATTAAGGAAAAGGGCACGCCACTATACCTTCAGTCTGCCGCGGAGCCGTGCGTGGTGGTGAGATGCGTGCGTGGTGGCATCGCTAGCCCGCTACCCGCCGGTGTGTGAGATGCCGCGCCGCTCACCACTCTCGGCCCATCACCCCAAAACAAACTCCCCACGAGCTCATGGGTTTGTTATTGGCCTAATTTCATTGAAATACTGTCCTGTTCATTTCTTGAGTCAGAAAACATCATATATACTCAATTTAATGGATTTTTATGTACGTAGTTTCCATACCCACCCCCCTATAGGCAATTAGAGAGAATGAAACTCGAGAAATGCAGTGGTCGCTGGCAGTTTTAACTCAAAAGGTTGGTCACTGTTTTTTGGCTCCGCGACTAATATTTTTTCAAAATTAATTCGCGATAACATTGATGCACCGCCTAATACCAAAAATATATTTCTTCTTTTTTTCTACTAATTATTGAATGACATTCATTACGTGGAACTTTCTATATAGAAATTTTAATGAAAATTACTCGCCCCCGAGTAGAAAGCTTAATATATTTTTTACATGTATTTGTGGCATGTAAAATTGGGGATGTTCACACTGTTTTCTAAGACAGTACTGCTGCGTCTGGCAAACGCTTGTCAAAATACAATAAGCAATGCCTTGGAAAAACGAAGAATAAAGAATGCCGAAATCGGCTTGTTGTGGGGACAATGTAGGTTATAATTGTGGAGGCGACACGCCGCGGGGGGATTGGGGGGCGGGGAGATTGAATCAAAACATGCCACTTCACGCGTCGACTCATTGCACTTCCAGGCTTTCTATCTGATTGATACCCCAATAATAACAGGAAAATATGACTGCCTAGGTATAGATAACTTCTAAACATACGTTATTGACTATAAAATATCATAGAGTAACATTTACCTCGCCTCCTCAACTATAACCTGCTTGGTTATTTGGTTAAATGCATGTTTTACAGACTCAGGTTTCTATACAATATACATATAGAAGAAAATCGTTCTTAAAATTATATTTTTGTGTTTAAGTGCAGTGGAATAAGCCCAATTTTTCTTTCAAGTTGACCAATTTTTCACCAAATTGTGAGTTAAAACTGCCAGCGACCACTGGCTTTTGGGAAATTGCAGTTCTCTCTAATTGCCTTGTTTTAACACGTACGTATTTTCCTGAGAAGAGGTAATAGTTCCTGAGAGAGGTACATATTTCCTGAGAGAGGTCAGTAGTTCCGAGAGGTACATATGGTTTTTCAGTGTTCCACGTAAACCAGCATGAAAACCCAATACGAAAAGTTTTGTACTTATGAAATAAACAATATGTCCGTAGCAATTATGATCTCCTTTTCATCGTATTACTGGATAACGCAGGAATATTTATGGTTACCCAGCAAACAAAAAGACGGAGGGCCCCCGGAGGCCCTCCGTATGACTTACCGGCGGCCGAGGGAAGTGTACGACGTAGGGCCGGGGGAATTTTGCTCAGAGGCTCACCGGCGGGCCGCTCCCAGCGGCCCGCCGTAGGGAAATATGACCATTTGCCGCTGTTATATTAACTGATTGAAGAATATTTATGGTTATACTTTCTAAGTATTTTGCAGATATATTAATGTTTTAAGGGGTGTTGCACAACCCATTAGCCGATTATAGACTAATGGTGGGGGCAACACCCCTTAAAACTTTAATATATCTGCAATATACTTAGAAAGTATAACCATAAATATTCTTCAATCAGTAATATAACAGCGGCAAATGGTCATATGCCCTACGGCGGGCCGCTGGGACCCGGCCCCCGGTGAGCTCTGAGAAAATTCCCAGCGGCCCATACGTCGTAAATTTCCGTCGGGCCGCCGGTAAAAATACAGAGGGCCTCGGAGGCCTCCGTCTTTGTGTTTGCTGGGTAACGTCCACTGGTACGTCATCAATCTCCCCGCAGAATCCCAAAAACAGTTTGATGACAGTTGTAAGTTTTTAACATGGACGTTATAGCGTCTCTGAATGTGCCCCAGGGGAAGTATACAAACGAAATTAGGCCATATAACAAACCAGCCGTGTGGTGATATTTTTTTGGGATGATGGGACAAGAGTGGTGAGCAGCGGCATCTCACCCCGGGGGTTTGCGACTATAGCGATGGGCCAGACACCACCACGCACGTACGGCTCCGTGGCAGACTGAAGGTATGTGTCTTGCCACTTTTCCTTGTTTAAACCCGAGCCCTTGCCCACCAGCAGTGAATGGGTACCGGGGGTTTGTGACCCGCCTCCCCGGGGGGGTGGCTTTCCCCCAACATTAAAAGGGAAAGGGGAGCTACGAATAGATATCAAACGAAAAGATCACAAGAAGAAGAAGAGCGCCCTATTACTCTGAAGGAATAATTAATAGCTAGAATAACAAGGAAGTTTCAAGCCATCGGCGTGTTACCCGCGTGTTTGATGTGAGGTAGAAACAAAATGTTGAAGCGACGGAGGCACAGGGGATGAAAGAATGATGGAATAAGCTAGAAAAGAAATAAGTACAACGACCTTGAAAATGCAAAGGGGCCGCGCTGCTGCCTTGTGATTGGCTGACAAAGTTTGAGACACAATCTGATTGGCTGGCACGTTTGTTTTACACAATTGTGATTCGCTGGCGAGGCTGTACGTCATTGTAGTCGCTCAGCCAATCAGCAAACGTGCGATAGCAACCATGTGCCGCCACTGCCATGTCTCGTACCGGAATCCCACTAGCGCCGGGGTGTAGAAATAGAGGGAATGTTTTTGGAGCGAAAAACCGTGGCCTTTAACTCTCTCAGAATGTCTGCCCCGGGCGATTTCCCCTGTCGCCCCATGCCTATAGGACCGCCACTGCCCTTAGGGGTAACAATCTTGATTCCCTATGGGGGGTTCCTGCTCAATACCTTGCAAATGTTTGCACTCTTGTAATAATCCTTCCTCTATCTGTTTGACCGTTAAGTAATTACTATTGTACCTCTGATCACGCATCCTGGTTGGTAATTTCCTCCATATCTTGATAGTTACCATCCAGTCTGACTCAATTAAGGGTTTATGAGCTTCAATTGTTTTTAGGGAACAGTTCAAAGTTACTCTGAAATCTTTCAGTTCCTTTAAATTATGATTAGGACTTGGTAGATCCATTTAAAATTGCAATAGGTCTTAATAACTAAGTCTTTATCCCCAAAATTTTCCTTGAGAATCTTGAGAGCCACATTATAATTGGCATTTCCAACTGTTAATTCCTTACCAGCAAATGCAGCACCTCTCAACTGACCCAACAAATAATTAATTTATGCACCCCTGTTAAGTCAGCTCTATCATCAATAAAATTTTAAAATTATCCCAGAACGAGAACCCAAATTTTTTTCCTGAGAAATTTCTCCTGGGGGAATGACAAATCTGGTAATTTAATTTGGGGTAAAGGGGGCTTTAGCTGTTGTTGGAATATGAGCACACTCCAGTAATCCCTCATATTCAATTATCGTATCAAGATATCTTTGACACTCTTGTTAATAATTGGGCACACATTGGTGCATTAATTCTTTATCCCCGCTTCTGTTAATTGAACTTTTATATAGGAAGTAAAAACCCCCTATATTTATCCCATTGCTCATTTAACAATGGTAACCTGTCTTTAAATTAATACAATCAATAGGAATTGCCTTAATTGCGTCCCCACACTTATTATATATTTCGTGTGAACATTGCAAATTTACCCGATAATGAATGCTTAGCAAACTTCGCCATGATTTAATTAATAACTAAGTCAAATAAAATATTAAATGCAAGATTACGTCACTAAAAAAATTGTTAGTGATATTATTATGTCATAAATGCTGGAAGGGCCGTTGGCTTTTATCTGGGCAAGACGCATAACCAGGCCTATGACCAACCAGCACTTAACTTTTACCACTAACTAGTGTTTTCGTAACCTCTGATGTTATCTACTACCTGGGGTAGGTAGTGACCGGCTGTTGGCTCATTCCCGACGCACCAAAACACCTCACCTCCGCTCTCATAAACCCGCTGTTGTGATAGGCTTTAAAAATTAGCTTCACAGCGACCACTTTCAATTACATGATCACCCAAAATTCCTCCTCGGGGGATCATTTTTTGGAAATTTATGTCAACAAATATTTATTGAGATCTTTCCTATAGAAATCCATTGTCTATCTCATCCCCCACACAATACCCCCAAATAGTCAACCCAACTAGGATACTTATCGGTGGATAGTAGGGTTGAAATTTGGGTGTAGGCTTATCATACTGCAATGTCTTGTTATTCGAAATGGTCGCGCGTGATCGAGGCCGCAGGTGAAGGGCGGAGGCGGAGGCGTTATTTGTTATCGAGGCGTCAAGTGGTTATCAAAACTAATAACTTGACGCGGCTGATATAATCACGTGTTGATTTTAACAAAGTCCTATTGTTTTTAAACACTATGTCTACAAAGAGTCTATATACAATTCTTATCAATGTAATCAGATAAGATTAAAGAGATGTTACTCTCACGGAGGTCTGGAGTGTACTAAATCTCTGTGGGCGGCGGCGAAGTCCCCCTACCAAAACCAGCCCCGTGGTACAATTCCCGGTGGCTTGGATCTAATGGGGGGGGCGGCCAATGACCGCCGCTTCAAACCCAAAGGGGCTAATTATATAAAGGGGCAAATGGTTAATACCACTGGGAATTACATTTATAATATCCCAGTACTTATATTTACTTAAATTACCTTAATTTAAAACCCATTACCATTATAATTGTATATATACATTCCTATTCTCTTCCCTTTGATGAGCGGACAATAAACCCCCCTCACAAGGGGGGGGTGGAACAAAACCACCACTCTACCAATTTTTGAGAGGGCGGTTGGTGGATAATTTCCACTACTTACATTTCTACATCCATGATTTCAGGAAAGTTAGAAGGGGCTATCTGGAGTCTGTGTCATTTTGTGTCTTTATCTGTGTCATATTAGGCTATAAAAGAAAAAAATTACAAAAATATCACCAGAATGGCGACCTACAACAAAGTCGCCAATGGACTAAAACAGTGAGCTGACCTGCCATCTGGTGGCCGCCTGGGAACCTCCGTCAGAGAGTCATGACTGTTTCTTTGGAGGGCCGCACATCCTACTACATGCTAGTTACCAGGGTACTGGTACTGGAACAGGGTAGGTCCGGTACACAGATCGTTCAACCCCACGTTAGCACTGGTAGCATGATAGTATAATTAAGTAACTAAACCCCAAGCCTGTGAATGGAATACGATAAATAACTAATGCTGCTGGATGTACACAAGAATAAAATATTCATTCCCACCTTCACTAACCAGGAAGTTGGTATCTTTGTGTCATTACACACGTAATAGACCCGATATGTGACGCGTGCGCTCCTCTCTCCTCTCCTTCTCTCTCTCTCTTCTCTCCACACACACACACGTATTAGACCTGATGATATACAATGGTATCTCTCTCTCTCTCTCTTCTCTCTCTCTCAGTGGGCCCAACAGAGGTTTTGGGGTATAGGATTAGCTTTAGGTAAATATAAGACTTAAGCCTCGTCCACACTGTGCCTAAGCAGAGATGCACGAGGCCCGGTGGATGTGTTGAATACACAAACCCCAGTGTCCAGACTGCGTGCCTCACCGCCATGAAGCGACACTCCGTCACAAATTTTATGTTCATGGCCCGGTTTTTGACCCATACTTATTTTTGCATTGGGACGTGTCATATGCCATCAAAAAATTTTAAAAAGTGCTGATTCCGAGACTGAGTTAAATTCAATCATAGATAACAGTATACTACTGTTATCTATGATTCAATGCAAGCAAAATTACGGTAATAAGGAGTTGAAAACAAAAAAGGTGATAGAGAAAAAAAATGTTTATGCACCATTTCATTTGCTCTCATTTTCTTATTTAGGTATAGTTTACTGTAATTTTATTATATTCATAAAATACAGTAATGGGCCCCCGTGAAGATGATGGTATTTCAGTTTTCCTAAATATCATCTGTTAGTTTTGATAATACCGTGTAAGAGTACAACATGTTAGAGTGGGCCGGAGCACCCTCTGTGACATCTTGCCTCAGCACATCCATGCAATCGGTTCCGACTGGAAAGCTCAGCGCTGTGCATGGTTGTGTTGAAAAACCCCGATTAGTTTCGATATGCGAGTTATTTTTGGTGAACAAAGCTTGCCAAAGGAAATAATTAAAACAATTT
The DNA here is from genome assembly GCA_016584305.1 of Chionoecetes opilio. Lineage (NCBI taxonomy): Eukaryota > Metazoa > Arthropoda > Malacostraca > Decapoda > Majidae > Chionoecetes > Chionoecetes opilio. The sequence continues at coordinate 62,692 of JACEEZ010015735.1, forward strand.
GGGGAAAAAAAATGATTGGTACCAAGAGCCATTGTAAAGTCTACCCTATTTTGATTATATAGTGGTTTAAAACTTCATATTTCTATCAGTCATTCACAGATAACAAGAGATAAAATAAAGGGGAGGTAATTTCCTTTAGGGGGGAAATATTCAATGAAATACATCAAATATGATTTAGTGTTCCCTGGGAGGGGAGAATAATTGCCCTTTGGGGGGAGAATATGATCGCAAAAGGAGAATAAGGAAAGCAAATGACTGAGGTCGCCAAATCCTAACATGGTAAATGAGAACTTACTGTAGTGTGCAAGGGGAACAGGAGGAATTAAGAGCAAGCAGACTTTATTATGTCCATCCCACACAGGAAGTTAAAAGGATTACAGTGCTCCCTCACGTTTGGCTATTTAATTAGTCTTGCCAAACCATCACCAAAAATGAATTTCGCCAAACGCGAATCAATCAATCAATCATTGGGGCATACGCCCGGGGGGGGCGTCGCCTCGCCCACCCCACGCGCCACTTCCCGGGGGTCACCACGCGCGAGTTCCCATGCAGGCTCCTTTCCCCCTACCAAACAGCTCTCGACAAGAAACATCAACTTGCCCCAGCCAAAGAGCCTTGTGGGCGCCCCCTTGGCCTCCTCCACGCCGGATTGTCTCTTACAGATACAACCCGATGGGAAGGATCGGTTTCAGGGTAGCGTGCCACATGCCATATAGCCGAAGTTGGGGCTGACGGACTATGCAGGTAAAAGGCCCGATTCAGTCTCACGGTGCAATCGCTGATTGAAACGTAATCATCCCAGCGATACCCCCTGATTCTGCGAAGACACTTATTCCAAAGGCATTGATTCGTCTCTTCAAGTCACTATTTAGTGTCCATGTTCCACCCAAACCCTAGAGTAAGACAGGGATCACAAGCGACTTGAAGATCCGGATCTTTGTCCTCCTGCACGGTACCGACAACGCCCAATACTCCCGCTGAGCGAGTCCATAACACCGTGGGCTATGCCAACCGCCGTAAGACTTCTTGACGTGACCCGCCGTCATTATGGACTGCGCTACCAAGGTTTTGTAAAACTTTCCAAGATCTCAATGTCCCTCGCCAAAACCCCCATGAACAGACTGTACTGCTTTATCTAGTAAGTCTCCAAACACCTGGACCTTGGTCTTGAGCAGGAGACCTCAAGTCCCAAAGGCTTTGCCTCCTCGTGCAGCGCCTCGAGAGCCATCACCAGGACCCCCAGCGACTCAGCAAAGATTACTGCATCATCGGCAAAAACAAGATCAGTGATCTTAGTTTGCCGACGGATGCCCACAATCAAATTTGATTTACAAAACCCTTTTCCAATCCCAGTCAATACAAGAGTTGAAAAGTGATGGGGCAAGCGCACCTTCCTCCTCCTGATTCACAGGAAGAGCTGGATCACCTGCCCTACCTTCACAGCACTCTCAGTCCCAGAATACAGACCCGTTATCAAACCAAAGCCTTGCAAAATCCCTCAGCGCAGAAGACCCAGGTGACTCACGTGCACTGAGTCAAACGCCTCTTAGATCAACATGGTGCCAGCATCCCTGTGAACTACGCGGCGTTCCCAAACANTTAGCAAGGTCCCTATACCTTCAGTCTGCGCGGAGCGTGCGTGGTGTGAGAGCGGGGTGGCATCGCTAGTCGCTACCCGCCGGTGTGTGAGATGCCGCGCCGCTCACCACTCTCGGCCCATCACCCAAAACAAACTCACCACGAGCTCATGGGTTTGTTATATGGCCTAATTTCATTTGTATACTTGTCCTGTTCAGTTCTTGAGTCAGAAAACATCATATATACTCAATTTATGAGTATTTTTATGTACGTATTTCCATAGCACCACCCTATAGGCAATTAGAGAGAACTGAAACTCGAGAAATGCCAGTGGTCGCTGGCAGTTTTAACTCAAAGGTTGGTCTACTGTGTTTTGGCTCCGCGACTAATATTTTTCATAAATTAATTTCGCGATAAACATTGATGCACCGCATCTGAATACCAAAAAATATAGTTCTTCTGTTGTTCTACTAATTATATGAATGACATTCATTACGATGGAACGTTCTATAATAGCAATTTAATGCAAATTACTCGCCTCGAGTAGCAAAGCTTAATATATTTTTTACATGTATATTGTGGCATGTAAAATTTGGGTGATGTTCACACTGTTTTCTAAGACAGTACTGCTGCGTCTGGCAAACGCTTGTCAAAATACAATAAGCAATGCCTTGGAAAAACGAAGAATAAAGAATGCCGAAATCGGCTTGTTGCTGCGACAATGTAGGTTATAATTGTGGAGGCGACACGCCGCGGCGGGGAGTGGTGGGCGGGGAGATTGAATCAAAACATTGCCACTTCACGCGTCGACTCATTGCACTTCCAGGCTTTCTATCTGATTGATACACAATAATAACAGGAAAATATGACTGCCTAGGTATAGATAACTTCTAAACTACGTTATTGACTATATAATATCATAGAGTAACATTTACCTCGCCTCCTCAACTATAACCTGCTTGGTTATTTGGTTAAATGCATGTTTTACAGACTCAGGCTTCTATACAATATACATATAGAAGAAAATCGTTCTTAAAATTATACTTTTGTGTTTTAAGTGCAGTGGAATAAGCCCATATTTTTCTTTCAAGTTGACCAACTTTTCACCAAATTGTGAGTTTAAAACTGCCAGCGACCACTGGCATTTCGGAATTGCAGTTCTCTCTAATTGCCTTGTTTTAACAACGTACGTAGTTCCTGAGAGAGGTACATAGTTCCTGAGAGAGGTACATAGTTCCTGAGAGAGGTACGTAGTTCCTGAGAGGTACATATGGTTGTTCAGTGTTCCACGTACACCAGCATGTAAACCCAATAACGAAAATGTTTTGTACTTATGAAATAAACAATATGTCCGTAGCAATTATGATCTCCTTTTCATCGTATTACTGGATAACGACAGGAATATTTATGGTTACCCAGCAAACACAAAGACGGAGGGCCTCCGGAGGCCCTCCGTATGACTTACCGGCGGCCGACGGAAGTGTACGACGTAGGGCCGCTGGGAATTTGCTCAGAGGCTCACCGGCGGGCCGCTCCCAGCGGCCCGCCGTAGGGCATATGACCATTTGCCGCTGTTATATTAACTGATTGAAGAATATTTATGGTTATACTTTCTAAGTATATTGCAGATATATTAATGTTTTAAGGGGTGTTGCACAACCCATTAGCCGATTAATAGACTAATGGGTTGTGCAACACCCCTTAAAACATTAATATATCTGCAATATACTTAGAAAGTATAACCATAAATATTCTTCAATCAGTTAATATAACAGCGGCAAATGGTCATATGCCCTACGGCGGGCCGCTGGGAGCGGCCCGCCGGTGAGCCTCTGAGCAAATTCCCAGCGGCCCTATACGTCGTAAACTTCCGTCGGGCCGCCGGTTAAGACATACAGAGGGCCTCGGAGGCCCTCCGTCTTTGTGTTTGCTGGGTAACGTCCACTGGTACGTCATCAATCTCCCCGCAGAATACCAAAACAGCTGATGACAGTTGTTAAGTTGTTAAGCATGGACGTTATAGCGTCTCTGAATGTGCCCCCAGGGCAAGTATACAAACGAAATTAGGCCATATAACAAACCCAGCCGCTTGTGGTGATATTGTTTTGGGATGATGGGACAAGAGTGGTGAGCAGCGGCATCTCACCCGCGCGGGTAGCGACTATAGCGATGCCAGACACCACCACGCACGTACGGCTCCGTGGCAGACTGAAGGTATGTGTCTTGCCACTTTTCCTTGTTTAAAACCCGAGCCCTTGCCCACCCAGCAGTGAATGGGTACCGGGGGTTTGTGACCCGCCTCCCGGGGTGGTGGCTTTCCCCAACATTAAAGGAAGGCGAGCTACGAATAGATATCAAACGAAAAAGATCACAAGAAGAAGAAGAGCGCCCTATTACTCTGAAGGAATAATTAATAGCTAGAATACAAGGAAGTACAAGCCATCGGCGTGTTACCCGCGTGTATGTGGAGGTAGAAACAAGTGTTGAAGCGACGGAGGTGACACAGGGGATGAAAGAATGATGGAATAAGCTAGAAAATAGAAATAAGTACAACGACCTTGAAAATGCAGGCCGCGGCTGCTGCCTTGTGATTGGCTGACACGTTTGAGACACAATCTGATTGGCTGGCACGTTTGTTTTTACACAATTGTGATTCGCTGGCGAGGCTGTGACGTCATTGTAGTCGCTCAGCCAATCAGCAATCGGTGCCGATAGCAACCATGTGCCGCCACTGCCATGTCTCGTACCGGAATACCCACTAGCGCCGGGGTGTAGAAATAGAGGGAATGTTGTTGAGCGAACAACCGTGGCCTTTAACTCTCTCAGAATGTCTGCCCTGGGCGATTGCCCATGTCGCCCATGCCTATAGGACCGCCACTGCCCTTAGGGGTAACAATCTTGATCTCCCTATGGGGGGGTTCCTGCTCAATACCTTGCAAATGTTTGCACTCTTGTAATAATCCTTCCTCTATCTGTTTGACCGTTAAGTAATTACTATTGTACCTCTGATCACGCATCCTGGTTGGTAATTTCCTCCATATCTTGATAGTACCATCCAGTCTGACTCAATTAAGGGTTTATGAGCTTCAATTGTTCTTAGGGAACAGTTCAAAGTTACTCTGAAATCTTTCAGTTCCTTTAAATTATGATTAGGACTTGGTAGATCCATAAACTTGCAAAATAGGTTCTTAATAACTAAGTCTTTATCCTCAAAATTTTCCTTGAGAATCTTGAGAGCCACATTATAATTGGCATTTCCAACTGTTAATTCCTTTACCAGCAAATATGCAGCACCTCTCAACTGACCCAACAAATAAGTTAATTTATGCACCTCTGTTAAGTCAGCTCTATCATCAATAAATTTAAACTTATCCCAGAACGAGAACCAATTTTCTCCTGAGAAATTTCTCCTGGGGTAATGACAAATCTGGTAATTTAATTTGGGGTAAAGAGGCTTTAGCTGTTGTTGGAATATGAGCACACTCCAGTAATCCCTCATATTCAATTATCGTATCAAGATATCTTTGACACTCTTGTTCATAATTGGTCACACATTGGTGCATTAATTCTTTATCCCCAGCTTCTGTTAATTGAACTTCATATAGGAAGTAAGCCTCCTTATATTTATCCCATTGCTCATTTAACAATGGTAGACCTGTCTTTAAATTAATACAATCAATAGGAATTGCCTTAATTGCGTCCTCACACTTATTATATATTCGTGTGAACATTGCAAATTTACCCGATAATGAATGCTTAGCAAACTTCGCCATGATTTAGTTAATAACTAAGTCAAATAAAATATTAAATGCAAGATTACGTCACTAAAATAATTGTTAGTTGATAATTTATTATGTCATAAATGCTGGAAGGGCCGTTGGCTTGATCTGTCAAGACGCATAACCAGGCCTATGACCAACCAGCACTTAACTTTTACCACTAACTAGTGTTACGTAACCTCTGATGTTATCTACTACCTGGGGTATGGTAGTTGACCGGCTGTTGGCTCATTCCCGACGCACCAAAACACCTCACCTCCGCTCTCATAACCAGCTGTTGTGATAGGCTCATAATTACGCTTCACAGCGACCACTTTCAATTACATGATCACCAATATTCCTCACTCGGGCATCATTTTGTGGAAATTTATGTCACACATATTTATTTGAGATCTTACCTATAGAAATCCATTGTCTATCTCATCCCGACACAATACCCCAACTAGTCAACGAACTAGGATACTTATCGGTGGATAGTAGGGTTGAATTGGGTTGTAGGCTTATCAATACTGCAATGTCTTGTTATTCGAAATGGTCGCGCGTGATCGAGGCCGCAGGTGAAGGGCGGAGGCGGAGGCGTTATTTGTTATCGAGGCGTCAAGTGGTTATCACACTAATAACTTGACGCGGCTGATATAATCACTGTGTTGATTTTAACACGTCCTATTGTTTTTAACACTATGTCTACAAAGAGTCTATATACAATTCTTATCAATGTAATCAGATAAGATTAAAGAGATGTTACTCTCACGGAGGTCTGGAGTGTACTAAATCTCTGTGGGCGGCGGCGAAGTCCCGCTACCAAAACCCAGCCACGTGTACAATTCCCGGTGGCTTGGATCTAATGGGCGGCGGCCAATGACCGGCCGCTTCAACCAAGGTGCTAATTATATAAGGTGCAAATGGTTAATACCACTGGGAATTTACATTTATAATATCCCAGTACTTATCATTTACTTAAATTACCTTAATTAATACCCATTACCATTATAATTGTATATATACATTCCTATTCTCTCCCCTTTGATGAGCGGACAATACCTCCCTCACAAGGGGGGGGTGGAACAAAACCACCACTCTACCAATTTTTTGAGAGGGCGGTTGGTGGATAATTTCCACTACTTACATTTCTACATCCATGATTTCAGGAAAGTTAGAAGGGGCTATCTGGAGTCTGTGTCATTTTGTGTCTTCATCTGTGTCATATTATGGCTATAAATGAACAAATTACAAAAATATCACCAGAATGGCGACCTACAACAAAGTCGCCAATGGACTAAAACAGTGAGCTGACCTGCCATCTGGTGGCCGCCTGGGAACCTCCCGTCAGAGAGTCATGACTGTGCTTTGGAGGGCCGCACATCCATACTACATGCTAGTTACCAGGGTACTGGTACTGGAACAGGGTAGGTTCCGGGTACACAGATCGTTCACCACACGTTAGCACTGGTAGCATGATAGTATAATTAAGTAACTAACCACAAGCCTGTGAATGGAATACGATAAATAACTAATGCTGCTGGATGTACACAAGAATAAAATATTCATTCACACCTTCACTAACCAGAAGTTGGTATCTTTGTGTCATTTACACACGTAATAGACCCGATATGTGACGCGTGCGCTCTCTCTCTCTCTCTCTCTTCTCTCTCTCTCTCCTCTCACACACACACACGTATTAGACCTGACTGATATACAATGGTATCTCTCTCTCTCTCTCTCTCTCTCTCTCTCAGTGGCCGAACAGAGGTTTTAGGGATATAGGATTAGCTTTAGGTAAATATAAGACTTAAGCCTCGTCCACACTGTGCCTAATGCAGAGATGCACGAGGCAGGTGGATGTGTTGAATACACACCCGAGTGTCCAGACTGCGTGCCTCACCGCCATGAAGCGACACTCCGTCACAAGTTTTATGTTCATGGCAGTTTTTGACCACATACTTATTTTTGCATTGGGACGTGTCATATGCCATCAAAATTTAAAGGTGTGCTGATTCCGAGACTGAGTTTAAATTCAATCATAGATAACAGTATACTACTGTTATCTATGATTCAATGCAAGCAAAATTACGGTAATAAGGAGTTGAATCAAAAAGGTGATAGAGAAAAAAAATGTTTATGCACCATTTCATTTTGCTCTCATTATCTTATTCTAGGTATAGTTTACTGTAATTTATTTATATTCATAACATACAGTAATGTCTCGTGAAGATGATGGTATGTTCAGTTTTCCTAAATATCATCTGTTAGTTTGATAATACCGTGTAAGAGTACAACATGTTAGAGTGGGCCGGAGCACCCTCTGTGACATCTTGCCTCAGCACATCCATGCAATCGGTCCGACTGGAACAGCTCAGCGCTGTGCATGGTTGTGTTGAAAACCTCGATTAGTTGCGATATGCGAGTTATTGTTGGTGAACAAAGCTTGCCAAAGGCAAATAATTAAAACAATAGGAAAAACAATGATTGGTACCAAGAGCCATTGTAAAGTCTACCCTATTTTGATTATATAGTGGTTTAAAACTTCATATTTCTATCAGTCATTCACAGATAACAAGAGATAAAATAAAGGTGAGGTAATTTCCTCAGGGAGGAAATATTCAATGAAATACATCAAATATGATTTAGTGTTCCCTGGAGGGGAGAATAATTGCTTGGTGGGAGAATATGATCGCAAAAGGAGAATAAGGAAAGCAAATGACTGAGGTCGCCAAATCCTAACATGGTAAATGAGAACTTACTGTAGTGTGCAAGGGGAACAGGAGGAATTAAGAGCAAGCAGACTTTTATTATGTCCATCCCACACAGGAAGTTAAAAGGATTACAGTGCTCCCTCACGTTTGGCTATTTAATTAGTCTTGCCAAACCATCACCAAAAGTGAATTTCGCCAAACGCGAATCAATCAATCAATCATTGGGGGCATACGCCGGGGGGCGCGTCGCCTCGCCCACCCTACGACGCCACTCCCGGGGGTCACCACGCGCGAGTTCCCATGCAGGCTCCTTTCCCATACCAAACAGCTCTCGACAAGAAACATCAACTTGCCCCAGCCACGAGCCTTGTGGGCGCCCCCTTGGCCTCCTCCACGCCGGATTGTCTCTTACAGATACAACCCGATGGGAAGGATCGGTTTCAGGGTAGCGTGCCACATGCCCATATAGCCGAAGTTGGCGCTGACGGACTATGCAGGTAATAGGCCTCGATTCAGTCTCACGGTGCAATCGCTGATTTGAAACGTAATCATCCCAGCGATACCCCATGATTCTGCGAAGACACTTATTACCAAAGGCATTGATTCGTCTCTTCAAGTCACTATTTAGTGTCCATGTCTCACAACCATAGAGTAAGACAGGGATCACAAGCGACTTGAAGATCCGGATCTTTGTCCTCCTGCACGGGTACCGACAACGCCAAATACTCCCGCTGAGCGAGTCCATAACACCGTGGGCTATGCCAATCCGCCGTAAGACTTCTTGACGTGACCCGCCGTCATTATGGACTGCGCTACCAAGGTATGTAAAACTTTCCAAGATCTCAATGTCCTCGCCACACGCATGAACAGACTGTACTGCTTCATCTAGTAAGTCTCCAAACACCTGGACCTTGGTCTTGAGCCAGGAGACCTCAAGTCCCAAAGGCTTTGCCTCCTCGTGCAGCGCCTCGAGAGCCATCACCAGGACCTCCAGCGACTCAGCAAAGATTACTGCATCATCGGCAAAAACAAGATCAGTGATCTTAGTGTTGCCGACGGATGCTCCACAATCACTTTGATTTACAACCTTGTCCAATACCCAGTCAATACAAGAGTTGAAAAGTGATGGGGCAAGGACGCACCCTTGCCTCACTCCTGTATTCACAGGAAAGAAGCTGGATACACCTGCCCTACACTTCACAGCACTCTCAGTCCCAGAATACAGACCAGTTATCAAACCAATAGTCCTTGCAAGAATCCCTCGAAGTCGCAGAAGATCCCAGAGTGACTCACGATGCACTGAGTCAAACGCCTTCTTAAGATCAACATAGGCTGCAAGCATCCCCTGTCGAAACTCACGTCGGCGTTCCATCAGGACATGAAGCGCTAGGATACGGTCCGTTGTTGACTTACCAGGCGTGAACCCAGACTGCTGAGGTCTCTGATGCTTCACCAGATGACTGCGAATTCGTGTCAGCAATAGATGGGCAAGCACCTTGCCTGGTATGCTGAGCAGTGTAATACCGCGGTAATTGTTTGCAGTCCTGACGGTCCCCTTTCCCTTTCCAGATAGGGATGACCAGTCCCCTTTTCCAGTCAGGAGGAATGGTACCTGATTGCCACACAGCAGTCAGGACAGCATGCAACCCGCGGATCATGGCCTCACCCCCAGCTTTGAGGAGCTCCGCACTGATATTACAAACACCAGCTGCCTTTCCACCCTTCAACTTTGCTACAGCCTCTCTGACTTCGTCAAGAGAGGGTGCAGTTTCGTCAATGCTTCGGAGCTTCGATCGGCATCCAATGCCTGTAACCCAGTGGTGTGAAGCTGCTCAGTTGGAGGGTCCACCATGAACAACTGCCCAAAGTACTCAGCCCAACGAGCCATCTGCCCATCCATGTCCGACACGAGGTGTCCATCGGCTGTTCGAATAGCACTCGCCCGAGAAGGAGACTTGGAACGGAGCTTCTTCAGGGCTCGGTAGGCGGGTCGGAGGTCATTAGCGTTCAAATGACCCTCGACATCCTCAGCGAGACTCCTGACATACTTACGCGAATAGTACACACAAACCTCGATTTCCCGGATATCGGATTTGCCGGACAAAATCCGAGGTCCGGGGTATGTCAGAGTCCTGGACTTTTTTTTTTTTTTTTTTTTTTTTTTATTTTTTTTTTTTTTTATAACTTTGAAATGCCTGGTCCTGTTCGTAAATTGACAAAGTTTTCCGGCGGTCCGAGCGTCTCCTGTCACCCCTGGTCAGTGTCCGCGCCTCCCACCAGGTGGCAGCATGCTCAGCGGTCGTATTGTTTACATTTAGGCACACAACACTCACGGTTCACCTGCACCGCCTCCGTCAGTCCCCTGACTCCCACTGCCCCTGGTGCAGGAACATCTCTGAGACTATTGAACACTTTCTGCTGCCTCCCACCAGGTGGCAGCATGCTCAGCGGTCGTATTGTTTACATTTGGGCACACGACACTCACGGTTCACCTGCACTGCCTCAGTTAGTCCCCTGACCCCCACTGCCCCTGGTGCAGGTACGTCTCTTGAGACTATTGAACACTTTCTGCTGCCTCCCGCCAGGTGGCAGCATGCTCAGCGTCGTAAAAGTCCGCGGCGGGGTAGTTGATATTGGTGGTTGCCGGACAGTAAATACTAGAGTAGGATAACCGTCCGGGGGTGGGTAATGTGGTTTTTTTTTAATTTTATTCTCTTACTGTCTTCTTTATAGGGACTGGCAACTAAGTGGACTTTGTGTTACCCATTTTTGTTGTGCCCTTGGCCAGTTCTTTGTGACTGGAAAAAAAAAAAAAAAAAAAAATGGCATCGGACTGTTGCGTTTCCCGGACTTTTGCGGTTCCCGGACCAGTGCTCCCCCCTATTAGTCCGGGAAATCGAGGTTTGTGTGTACTTTCAATGGGAAAATTATCCATTAGTCTTTGACGAGGCCCGAGCTCACCCTTTTGACCTCCATTTTCGTACTTTAACTGCTTAAAAGCAAAGAATTATACGTACATGAAACATTAACAGCTCAATACAAAAGACAATTGATAAAATAACTGATGTTATTTACCATGCATTATTTAGAGTTAGGCCTGGTGAGACGAGTGAGTGACATACATACACGAAAATATGAAAACCTACAAATGGCCAGCTTATATTATCATTATATGTAGAAATTGAGCTGAGAGAAAGAAAGAAAGAAAGAAAGAGCAAGGCTGTATAGTTGTATAATTGGCACTCTGCTTCTACTAAGTCATTCAGATCATTATTCCTTGGCCTACATCCCATTTTAGGTGAACATGGATTACAACATGAGAGGTCTCAAGCCTAAACTGTCTCTGCCTTAACAGGAATTTGATCGCGGTCCTTCCAGTTGTGAATCAAAATGTGCTAAACCATTAGACAGTGATCTAAAGATGGATTTATTGAGAGAATATGAGGAGCTTCCTTGCATGACCTGAATATTATTGGCACTTCTGTTACTACTGCATAGGAATGACTTATCTCTTGATAGGCAAATTACATACCCAGTACCAAAAAGTGTACCTACATAAAAAAGGCAGACTAAAAGCTTCTCATAGTAGTGAAACTGAAGCAAAGCTGAATTTTTTCAAAGATGGGTGAACAGAAGGGAGACGGAAGAGACTAGAGATGCTTGAAAGAAGAATTAATAACTTAACAATTCAATAAATCTAAGAATAATTGGAGGAAGAGTGGTTGGGAGTAAATGGGGAAGAAGGGAAAGAGGGAGATGATGCATGGGTTGAATGGGGTATACAGGGTGTAACACGAGTTTATGCAAATATTGATACAGGAGATAGACCGAATTATTCTAAGAACAAAATGCTCTATACCCATATGCTTTCTGAAGCTTCCTTTACGTGACATGGAGTGAGAAAGAATTACCGCGGCGTCATGTAACTACCGGCTAGCGGGAGGCAGTGTATGGAGGGAGGTATGCGATGTGCACTCCCGCGAATGCCCCCGGTGAAATTATGAATTATTTAATCATTATTTCTACTAGTTATGGACATTACAGTATCTTATAAGTTTTAACTACACAATCGATATTAATAAACAGCTGTTATTTACCAAATAAGCAGTACATGAGAACAGCAGGGCTGTAATAAGCAATAATGTAAAGGGCTACTTGGCATCATGTCAGCAAGGGAGAGGCAAGGAGGGTAGGGATGGGGTGCCGTGCGAGGCTACATCAGCTGTGTCCCTCCTTCTCCCGCCCAGATTAGCGGCAGTGTTTAGTTTGAGAGTTAACTCTGCGGACAATGCCGTACTCTTACAGTAACGTGGAGTATGTGGATATGGTGTTTATCTACGGGTTCTGCAATGGAAGTGCAAATGCTGCCGTACAGGAATACAGAAGAAGATACCCTAACAGAAAATGTCCCAATGTTCGAACATTTTACACGGTTTCAACACCTTCGTGACAAAGGATCTTTCCTGGAATTGGTGCAACAGCTGAAAGGATAGGGGAACATGGAAAGGTGAGGCAGATTCTTCATGCAGCACAAAACAGCCCAGACATAAGCACAAGAAGAATTTCCCTCCGACTTGGAGTTTCTCACATGAAAGCATGGAGGGTGCTGAGAAAAGAAGGTCTTCATCCATATCATCTGCACAAGGTTCAACATCTTCAGGATGGAGATTCAGTGAGGCGATTGGAGTTTTGTAAATCGCTACAAGCAAATTCCCAGCTGTGGAAATATATTTTGTTCACCGTTGAGGCCACATTTACCCGTGCCGGAATGCATAATGCTCATAATGAACATTGGTGGTCAAAGGAGAATCCTCACAAGATGGTAGAAAGTAATTTCCAGCAAAGATCTTCTATTAATGTCTGGTGTGGCATGATTGGTGAGCACTTGATTGGCCCACACATCTTTCAAGATCGCATTAACGGGGATATTTATGCTAAATTTTTGATAGATCACCTCCCCTCACTCCTAGAAGATGTTCCCTGGGCACACGGCGCCGACTAATATTTCAGCATGACGGGGCACCACCACACTTCAGTAAGCAAGTGAGGCAGCATCTTGACCAAGCATTTCCTGGACGGTGGATAGGCCGTGGAGGACCACACCCATGGCCTGCCAGATCACCAGACCTAACACCACTGGATTTTTATCTCTGGGGAGACATGAAATCACATGTATACAATAAGAAAAGTGACAACAAGCAAGAACTTCTGGAGAGAATAATGGCAGCTTCACAGCACATCAAGAACAAGCCAGAAATTCTAAGAAAAAGTGTTCAGTCCATACTACAGCGAGCGCAACTGTGTATTGAAGCTGATGGTCGCCACTTTGAACACTTGATGTGATCATCACAACATTAAGGTAAGTCATGATGACAAGAGACAGTACGTAAGAGTAAGTAGCTCGAGCTGTCGGGAGATTACCGACATTCAGCTGTAGACGTTTCCACGTAGCATTTTACAGTATTAGTATGTCAAATTTCAGCTATGCTGTCTTCATGTAATGCTTATCAGTAATTTTTTTGAATCTTTGTCTCGTTATAAGATACTGTAATGCTCCCTAATTTGTAACAATCATAATTAAACTAAAGTTCATAATTTCACAGAGGTACATACCACGATCCGTAAATAATCCCCATATCCGCATACTCCAGATTACCGTAAGCGTACAACACTGTCTACAGCTTATTGCTCTCAAATTGATACTAAATAATAGCGCGTTTTCGAGACATTCACCACCCTGGTCCTGTCTAGTCCAGACCGGTGCAGACTGGACTGATGCTCGCGAAAATGCATCGAGACTGGCCCCGTCCCATTCGTCGTTCCTATTGGCTGGGGGATTGAGTGGGCGGTCCTCCGGGCAGAAATCCAAACATTTTTAAAAAGCGCGCGTTTTTACTCAATGGGAAGTCAAGTAGCAGGGATGACTGTGAAAAAATGAATGATGAAATTTCATTTCATTTACCGTTAATAACATTACAGGGAGGTCCCGTTATACGAGCATTCGGTATACGAGAATCCGATGATACGAGATGTGTAAATTAGGGTCTATTTTCAATATACGAGATCAAAATTCAATGATACGACATTCAAACTGGGGTGAGTAAAATTATCAATTTCAAAATGCGTGCCCTACCACTCCCGGCTGGACAAAGGGGTATTTGGTTGACCCCAGTGAGGTCACCCCTAGCAAGCCGTGACCTGAAGGGTAATTAAGCATATGGCGCGGCCAGACATTTAGGGTAATTAGCAGGTGTGCGACCCAACCTTGGGACAGCAGTCAGGTCACCCCTAGCAAGGCGTGACCTGAAGGGTAATTAAGCATATGGCGTGGCCTGACCTTTAGGGGTAATTAGCCAGGTGTGCGGCCCCAACCTTGGGACCTCTACACTATCCTCTCTTGTATCACTTGGCGTCCCCTACATTACAGCGTCTTTTTTGCTTGTTATGCATGTTTTATGTTTAATTAATGTGCAGTTATGTTATGTTGTGTGCTATTTTCTCTTTCAGAATGCTTTTTATACAGAATAGGTAGTACAAGTGTGGGTAATATAGACGCTGTGTGTTTGTTGTGTTTGCTATAGTTTATTTTAGCTTGAAAACATTTTTTTTTTTTTTTTTTTTTTTTTTTTTTATAATTGAGGGGGTCCTGGAACCAAACCTATATTTTACCATTAGTTATTTGTTTCGTTATACGAGATTTCGCTTTACGAGTATGCCAGGTGGAACCTAACTGCTCGTATCTTCAGGACCCCCCTATCTATAGTCGCCACTGCACTAATGTCGCAGGGGGGCATATATTACGAGTTTTAGCATCACTACAGATCACATCACTTTGCACGTACAGTACGTAGCTTACATTATCGACATAACACTATAGCTACATGTCTTCAGTGACACATACAAGTCTGTAGTGATTTTTAAAATTCGTAATATATGGCGCCTGGTGACATTAGTGCAGTGGCGACTATAGTGTTGTTGACGGTACATTCATTTCCCAAGATATTGTTTCAGCAAATTGCGAATATTGTAATTTTTTCGTGAAATTACTTTAGTCTTATGGTCGGCCATCATGGTGTTTCATGTCTTATCAGCAGCACGAGAAGCTCCTGGTCGTCTTCCCCGCTGACTGTAGTGCGCATGCGCCAGTTCTCCCCACACTAGTCCACCTGGTCCTGCTCCCTGGCCTGGCCCAGTCTCGCCCGTTCCAGCCCGGTCCCAATCCGCCTCGCGTAAACAGTGGCCGCCCGGGACTAGTCCAGTCCAAACCGGGCCAGAGCGGTCGCGAAAACGCGCTATAAGTCACGAGTTTAACTCTCTCAAACTAAACACTGCTGCTAATCTGGGCGGGAGAAGGAGGGACACAGCTGATGTAGCCTCGCACGGCACCCCATCCCTACCCTTCTTGCCTCTCCCTTGCTGATATGATGCCAAGTAGCCCTTTACATTATTGCTTATTACAGCCCTGCTGTTTCTCATGTACTGCTTATTTGGTAAATAACAGCTGTTTATTAATATCGATTGTGTAGTTAAAACTTATAAGATACTGTAATTGTCCATAACTAGTAGAAATAATGATTAAATAATTCATAATTTCACCAGGGGGCATTCGCGCGAGTGCACATTGCATACCTCCCTCCATACACTGCCTCCCGCTAGCCGGTAGTTACATGACGGCCGCGGTAATTCTTTCTCACTCCATGTCACGTAAAGGAAGCTTCAGAAAGCATATGGGTATAGAGCATTTGTTCTTAGAATAATTCGGTCTATCTCCTGTATCAATATTTGCATAAACTCGTGTTACACCCTGTATAGTTGTGTTACCCATTTATCTTGACTCATGATTTATGCTTCCACTCTAGATTGGGCTAAGATAATATTGTCCTCTAAATCTTCCTTTTTTTCTTAATACCCAAACATAAAACCCTCTCCTAAATGAGTGATGGTTCTTATAACAACCTCAAATGACTTGCATTTTAGTTCCTTAATATATGTAATGATTTTATGCAAGTTGAAAAAAATAACTTACGTGTATATAAAAATTATGGTAACTTGAACCTACGTACATATTCTTACACAATGCTTCTTTTCTTCAACGAAAGCATAAGAAATAGAAGATAGATAGACTAATAAGTCCTCTTCTGTTTCCTTCTGGTGTTGAGAAAATATAAAGGGTTTTTTTTATACAGTATTATAATGGCTGTGAATCCTTGTCTCTGGATCTATGATGGATCCTTATCTATGAGAGGATCTGGCCTCATTGATCAAAATATAAAAATCTGTATGACATCTGCATCCATTCCATTCTGTACTTTCATAAAATCTCTCTTGAACACTCAAAAATATAAGCAGATAAATGAGCTAAACATAAACAAAACAAAAATGAAAGCATTTAAAAAGCTCCCTCTTACATCCTTACTGACTTTCAAAGTGGCATCATTCTGTACTTTCATAAAAAAAAATCTTAAACACTCAAAAAATGAAAGCAGATAAGTAACCTGAACATTCCTAAAAAAATTAGAAGCATATAAAAAATTCCTCTTGATGCCCAGAACGTAATTTCAATAGTAATTTGGGTAGCATAAGACGATTTTTAGTGAATATATGCAATATTTAATAGATATGACCTGTTTAGTATCATTGTCCACTAACTAATTTGGTATATTCAGTTACTTTTCGTAGTTTTATGGCTCGACAAGACAATTTCTTATAGCAAAGGAAAGATCTGGGCGTGAAGGGGTTAAACACTCAAAAAATTAAAACAGATAAGTAACCTGAACATTCCTGAAAAAAAAATTAGAAGTATATAAAATTCCTCTTAATAGTGCAGCAGATAATCATAACATTGTGCAAATTATGACTAAAGCATGAAATTTTTACCAGTGTTAGTACATACCAAAAGGTTCTTTTTCAGATCGGAGGTAAGTCAGATTTGACCTCTGAGGATAGTGAGAGGTCAATGACCTCAATTACATTGAACTTGTCATTTTTTCACGATTCTGGTGCAGTTTGTCTGTTTTGGGAATCATTAAAAAGGTATGTTGTCATGTGTTGGTCCCTTTATCTTCTGGAGAGCCTATTTATACATAATCACGGGATGCAACCATAACTGAACAAGTGCTTTAAATGAGGTCAGTGACCTCAGAAAACAAATTTATTGCAATACACATTTAGGTTATTGTGGTGTCCAGAACAGCTTGCATGGAATCGTGTTGTAAGATCATCTGTGCAACCTTAATTTTCAATGAGCACTGAACATAGTCTATAAGCTTAAAGTACAGTGAGGTCAGATACCTCAGACACATGTATAGTACATACCGGTACATGTAATACACACACATTATCCATATACACATAAATATAAAGGTGTCTGATTACACCTAACATTCTCCCGAACATGCACATAATGCAGTGCACTTAAGTGCAGCCCTTTGGTGCACTTGCAGCGGCCGGTACATCCCTTTTTGCAGCCGCAGTGGATCAGTTCGTGGCAAGATTTTGCAGATGGCAGTGTCGTCCAAAGAGGCTGCCACCCAGAGGCCTCCTTTTGTCCAGCCCCAGTCAGATGGGATTGGTAACTCTGGATTCAGGACCAGAGTTTGGTTCCAGCAGTTGCCCTGGAGAGATGCACGCTTGATGTGCTGCTGGAGTGCTGCCTGCGTTGGGGGAATGTTTTCTAGAGCCCTAGACTTGTGTGCGAAGAGCTGTTTCCTAGCATCGTTCACTTCCATGGTGTCACTGGTGCGGTCATACATCAGCACAACGAAGCGCTCCAGCAGTGACATTGACTCCTCACTCGCATCACTTGGCATGCGTAAGAGTTCTTCAAAGGCATCAGTCACCTGTGGGAACACTTTCCAAGTCTTCCAGGCAGTCTTCTTCCCTCTGCCAGCGAAAGAAGACACAGCTTCGTCACAGACACAGACGGCCAGCTTCAGCAGCCAGGAGTTCGGGAGGCCTTGCAGGACGTGTACAGCCGGTTGCAGTGAAGTGCTTCGTCTTCATGGCAGCAGTGTGCACACTTGTGTACCACTGATGGCAGAGGTGCTACCGACTTGGCGGAAGAGATGTCTTGTCCAATCACCACTATACCACGGTCGAGTCCGCCATTCGTGTGTGATGGATGTTGCATTAGGGATATATTACCTGTGCCATGAAAAGAATCCTTGGTTTTCGCAGAGCTGGGTTATGGTCAATATTATCGACAGCCCCAGTAGTGAACAGTCCCTTGCGCAGCTTGGGTGGGCAAACAACTTCTTCCATGTTGACGCGCTGGCAGACACCATTGGCAATGTCTGCTGTGAGCTGTAGTATCTATCATATGACACACACATCCCTAGGCTGAACAGTGTGTCAATCAGACCTCTGCTCCTGTCACAGCGTGAATCTTGAGGACAAGTAGAGTGGGAGTGGGGTTTCTCTCGCGGCTGTGGCGCACTGAGTTGACTCCACACTGCGTGCATGCTTTACACTGTTGAACACCAGTAGCTACGATACTGTAAGAGCAGCAGTTGTGGTGTTTGTGTTGGGCCAACTTAGTCTGGTGCTGATGTTCGCCCCATCGAGGATCATGTTCACCAGAGCAAGGAGGGATGTGTTACAGAATCTTTCTGGCAGTCAGCGTGGAACGCACCGTCAAAGGTGAACTGGTCTGAAACATTTCTCTACGTACTACCTGTGCTGCTCTTACCAGGTGCATGGCATCACTGTCATGATCACAGGCCTTCTTCAGGGCGGGACCTATATCTTTCTCAACAAGAGAAGTGTGTCTCGGCCCTGAGAATGGGCTCTCAGATCAGGAAGCACAGAAAGAAGTCTGTCCTTCAGTCTGGTTGTGTGTATTCTGTTGGTTACCATGGCACCCAGCTGCTCCAGTCTCTGTCTTGTAGAGGTTAGCCATGTCTGAGTTTTAAATACAGGGGCATTGTCCTCATCTGCATGCATGTCCTCCATGAATACCACCAGCTCAGCAAAGCTATGTCATGCAGACGATCCGCATCCTCGTCCTTGAGTGCGGCTGGTCTGATTTTTGTTGTATAATGCACGGAGACAGTTCTGATGGTATTTTGCCTCGATGGCAATCATGTCTCCTGCAGACAGCTTGGCCAGCAGTTCAGTGTCCCCCAATTCAGTGGCACATCTCCGAACGTTCTTGTCAATTTCCTTTGTAGCTGCTTCGCGCAAGTCTGCAGTGCCAGCTGGCTTATTGCAGAAGAAACAGATAGGCTCGGTTGACTGTGGAAGCCTGTGGGCGCTGCTGATCATGTGTGCACGTTGGAGTACCAGTACTAGATTGCTGTCCTGAAGCTGATTCTGCTCTGCTCTGCTGGTCAAATATTTTTTTGTTAAACTTTAAACGACATTTCTTGTGCCACTGAGCCTGTGGTTTCCCCAAGGTAGCTTCTACGCCATCGCCATCATCCAGTCTGTTCACGTTGAGTTCCATTGGCATGTGCCGAAGTTCCTTGAACTGGAGGAGGTCTTCTGTCAATGATGCATAGCCACTACCACTCGGTTTCATGGTTGATCTTAGTGGGCACTGCAAAGGTTCATCTGTCTCTGTTTGGCAAAGAATACAAAGCTCCCAGTTAGTTCTTGGGGGTGGTCTTGATTGCTTGGACGTAGAGGGCTGGGCTGGGACTATGAGGATATGACGCTTTGCCATAGTGACGATCAGGTCTGGGATGCTTGTATCTTGGCTTCGATCATCAGGCAGGGAATCCTGCAACGCACAAGTACAACAAATTGTGTTAGTACCAGCCACCACAGTTTTACATTCATTGGCATCAATATTTGATATGTTGAGGTAATTTGACCTCTCACTGTCCTCAGAGGTCAAAGCTAGACACCTGTAAATAATTACCAGCGCTGTGTGGAATATGTAGACACTTTTTATTGGAACACAAATGCATGGTTTGAACATCATAAACATGTTTACCATTAACCAATGACGCCAAACAATCAATATTTTGATACTTTGAAGTCATTGACCTCTCACGGTCCTCAAGAGGTCAAATCTGCCTTATCTCCCGATCTGAAAATGAAGCTTATGGCATGTACTAACACTGGTAGAAATTTCATGCTTTAGTCATAATTTGCACAATTCTTATGATATGAGAGATTATCAGCTGTACTATAATTTCTTACTGACTTTCAAACGTCAACCATCATGGAATCCTCACATATCACGAGCTCTGAAGACTCATCCTGCTCTCCTGTGTCATCTGGATCCTCACTTCTCTCTTCCTGGACGGTAAGGGTTTCTCCAGGCTCTTCTAACTGATCTTTTTCAACATCATTCATTAGTTCTGTGTCACCTGGCATCTCTTTCCTCTCTTCTTGGGTATCAATTGTTTCTCCTGAGGCTTCAAGATTATCGGGAACAACATCCATAAGTTCCTCTGTATCGTTTGGTGCCTTTCGTACGTCTCTCTTCTCTGGACCATCCAATACGTCTATAACATCCTCTATAATTACTTCTGTGTCATCTGTCATCTCCCTTCTGTCCTCCGCAGCATTGGGTAGTCTATCAGGCCCCAGGTCTGCAATTATAATACACATCACATTAACCCCTTCACGCCCAGATCTTTCCTTTGCTGTAAAAATTTGTCTGTTGTTGGCCATAAATTTACGAAAAGTAACTTAATATACCAAATTAGTTAGTCCACAAGGATACTAAATAGGTCATATCTATAAAATATTGGTTATTTTCACTACAAATCGTCTCATGGTACCCAAATTACAATGGAAATAACGTTCTGGGCCTCAAGGGGTTAAGTATTCTGTACATTCAAGGTTGGTTTCTAAGACCAAATATCTGCCTGTGGTTCAGTATGTAAAGTAAAAGTAGGACAGGAAGTATATACAACACAATGCATGTCAAACCTTATAATAAGGCTACCCGTTCACTACAAATCTAACTTAGTGGCATGAGAGGAAGGCTTAAATCACACACACACACATTGAGAAATCAACAAATCCTATTAGAATATTTTCACAAACACACACACATATCTTACACAAAGCATAAGACCAAATACCACTCCTTAATTAACAGTGGTTCTCAACCTGGGGGCCATGGCCCACAAGGGGGCCATGGCAAGAATTTAAGGGGGCCATGGTGGGCTGTTGCAAATTATACATTTCTAAATAATGTTAGGAATCTGAATAAAAAAAAAAACTTGCATCACTGTCCTGGCAAATTTTTTTTTCTTGTTTTAATAATGAATTGATTAATCATTAAGTTGACAATAAAATGTTGTTACATAATATTGTTACGAGTGTTTGGTATGTTTTGTGTGGAAATTTTTAATTTGTTTTTTGCGTGTGGGTTTTGTGATAAAAACGGGGGAAAAACGAACGCGTATGAAGGGGTGGAGACACGGGGGGGTGAGTGAGGGTGAGTCCCCGGGGAGACAGAGGGGGAGGGCCCGATGGAATGACCTCAGTGGGCCGGGGGGTATCACACGAAACATGGTGTTAATTGTTTCCCTAAACCCAATATTTGGTTACTTAATTTTTTTCGCAATTAAAATGCGGTCGCTTTTTTTTCGTTGTGAAATTTTTTCTTATTTTTTGGTATCATTGTTTTTCATTCATTCCCTACTTGGAAATTAATTTTTTTTTTTTGGGGGGGGCTAATTTTGATGGGACTCGCTATTCTTTTTTATTTTTTCCCCTTGGGGCAGTTTTGGTAAAAGGGGGCCAGTTCTTGCTTAGAAAGTCTTTTCAGCTTGTACTAGCTTGATTGTAAATTTTTTATCATTTTTATCTCTCCTGTGGTATTTTTTGTGTATGACTGGGTGTGGGGCTTAATTTGTGAGCCCATGGATGTTTTAATGTTGGGGTTTTTTTGGGTGTTTTTGGTCATTTTATCACTTGTCCTATTTTCTGTCCTTCTTTATCTTTCTTTTGTCTTATCACTTAATGTTTGTTTGATTTTCTGTCTTTTTTATTTCCCGTAGATTGCGATGGCTACTAGTTTTTTAGTAAAAAGGGGGGAAGTACATTTGAAAGAAAACATTAACTACTTTTTTACATCAACCCTCGCTGAGGGAAACAAAAAACCCTCAGTGGGGTACTGTCTTAAAGTGCGGGGAAACGATTCTATGAGGCCTAAAAGTCAAAGCTCTTTCGCTGACCCCCATCCCCCAATATGCTGAGAAAGCCCCCATTTCTTCAGGCGCCCCCAAAAAGTTTTTGGGGGAAAAAAAACAAAACATTTGGATGGGGACTGGTGTTTTCCCAAACAAAGACTTCGGGGGAAAGTTGGGGCTTTCATACGGGGTTTTGCCCTCAAAAATGGCGAAGCAAAAGAAGCCCCCCCAAATTGGGTGAAACCTTAATAAACCCATGTACTTTAAAGATGGCCCAAGGTGTTTTTTGGAGATGAAAAGGGTAAACGAAAAAATTCAAAAAATTTTCCTTTTTAAAACGACACAGTGAAGCGGAAAATTTAATGAAATGTAGAGGGACAAAAAGGGAAAAAAGTGAAAACAGGAGATCAAATCATCCCAACGGGTTTGTTTCAATACACCCCTAAATTGAGTCATCGGATTTGGTTTTTTGTGCACAGTTTACCGTGTTTTTTAGGTAGTTTTTTGGTGATATAAAGGGAAGAATATATTTTTGTACACACTTGAGACCCCCCAAAAAACAGCTAAAGATGTGAGGGGAAAAAGCTATTTTTCTTTCTTCAAAGCTAACAGGGTCCCCTGGGAAAATTTTTTGGGGAGTCTGTACAGCGTGGCTCCAGCGTTGGGAATAAAAAATCGGGGTTTCCAGAAGCGTGTCAAAAAATTTAAGCCCCAAAATGCCAAGGGGGTTCATTGTATGATCCATTTTTTTTGCACTGGCGTCAAAAAACCCCTCCCTGATAAATTTTGGGCAAGATCCGGGAGGCAGTGGGCAAAGTTTCAACTTTGTAAAAGCGGGAGCTCGAACTCTCCCCTTTTTTCCAAAACCTTTTTGTAGAGACATGGATTCGGAGCATAAAGCTCCCTCTTTTCTCCAAAGTGCGCGGGTTTTCCAAAGGGAAATGTTGTAAATCGATGTTTGAACTTCGGGGGGGTTTAAAAATTTTTCCCGGGAAAATGAAAGGGGAAAAGGGGGAACTTTTGAGCCCCTTCAATGGGTTTGGGGGGCCCACGTTTTGAAATTTTTAAGATAAAATTTGAGCGGGCTAAATGGTTGAATCTGAAGCTAAAAGGGAAAGGGAAAAGAAATGTGTTTCCCCCTGAGGTTTGTTTTGGGAAATTTCTTGCCAAGCTCCAGAATTGGAAAAGGAAAAGGGTGGGGGCCCGGGGAATGTTGCCATTTTTTAAAACCTTTCAGCTGCCCTTGACGAGAATGAAGAAGATAGTCTGCTTGCCCCTTATTTTAAAAACTAAAATCACTCAAAATTGAGATCCTTGGAAAGTGAATTAATGGGGACTTCCCAAAATTCGGGGGAGGAAAAAGGGGAATTTGGGAAAGGGAAATCCATTCTCTGGCACTCTTGATTTTACTACCTTTCCCAGTGATGTTCAGGCATTTCCCTTGATCTAAAACCTTTTTTCTGCTGCCAAAAAATCTCTTGAAGAAAAATCTCTGAATTTTATTCTGGTGTTAAATACCATTCACCCCCAAAAAGTCAGTAAAGGGGGGATTTCGACTACTCTTTTTTTTCAACTACCAAATTTTAGTGAGTCGGGGTTTTTTCCCCCTTTTCTACAAATAAAGAATAAGACCCGGGAAAACCGATTGGATGTGGACCCCGACATGAGAGGGTGCATTGTCAGTGCCCACAACCTGGGTTTTCGTAAAACTAAACTAAAAAAGAAACAATATCAGCCTTCCCACGATGTGGTAAAATTGCAGAGAAATTTGAATTTTTTCCCAAACCAGATTAAAATTTGGGTTTAGTGCCCCGCTGCTTTTGTAGGCAAGGGATGTAAGTTAACCCATTCACAGAAATCTTCAAATAAAAGAAATTAGACTGTAAATTTTGGTAATAAAAGAAAGGCTTTTTTCTTTCATAAACATTTTTTTTTTTTTTTTTTTTTTCCCTTTTTTTTGGCGGGGGGATTTGGGAAAAAAAATAAAGGGGGACCCACAAATTTGGGGAATTCATAAAAGGGGGGAATGGGTAAAAAAGGTTGAGAACCACTGCCTTAATACAACAAAAAGCAATGATGATTTAAGCTTTTCTCTCATGTCACTAAGTTAGATTTTGAAGGCTGAAATCATACACACACATTGAAAAATTAACAAATCCTCATAAAACTTCCCCCCACACAAAAAATATAAATTTTTTTACAAAAACCCACAAGCCCAAAAAAAACCACTCCTCAGTACAACAAAAAACCCACTATTAACTTTTCCCCAGACTTTTAAAACCCCGGTTGTTTTAGGGGGTTACAGTTTGCGTGTGGAGCTTCCCCCCTTCCCCTTTTTCCCTTTTGTTTGCTGCTCCTTCTGTTTCTCGAACCTTGCCAGTCGCTTCTCTATGGCTAGCCTCCTGTTTCTCTCCATCCTCTCCCGCTGTTCTTCAGACAACTGCTGAAATATTGGTCCCATTGGTGGTAAAACTTCTGTCTCGGCAAATTTTAGTCATATACGTACTGAAATTTGTGAGCTGGTGTCTTATCATGTAGAAGTAAAGATAACTTATTACCAAAGCGTTTATTGTGTATTTACCTAGTTGTAGCATACAGTGCCTGAGCTTTATTTGTGTGTGGTCCTGTCTCCTTATCTATGTTTATCAAAGTTTCCCTTAAATATGAGTGAATATTGTTGATTTTCAGCTCTCTGTGTCCCTAAACTGTTATCTTTCAATCATATTTTTTTCAGTTAACCCTTTCACGCACGGTGATGCGATCACGTCAAAACGGGCCCGTCTGCAATCTGAGCTTTTGACGTGAATTGTGTCAAAAAAGTTAAAAATTCGCCAAAAATAAAGTATTTACCAGAATTGCGTCAAAAGTTTCTGCGTCAAAGACCCAAACCTAGACCATAAAATAAATTTAATTTGTAAAACTCTGTTTTAGGGAGTGAAATGAAAAGGGTTTTTTGGGTTTTTCCCATTTTTCCCCTCAGCAGGCACCCTGTGCGGGGGATTGTCGTCCCTTTAAAACGTTTTTCCCGGGGCTGGCCATATGAAAATTATAAGGGGTAGCGTTGGAATTTTCAAAAAAATCCGCTTTTTTTGGGGCATAAAAAACCAAAAAAAAGTTGACTCGGGGAATTTTTGGAGCTACGAAGGGGTTAAAACATAATTTATTTCTTATTTCCCTTTACTCAAAAATTTTTTCGGAGCTTAAATTCCGCTATTTATTTGCTTTCTTGTTATTTTTTTTTTTTCATAAGGCAGAAAAACTCTTGCAAAACCAAAAATATTAATAATCCCGGGAAAAAAAAAGAATACACGTTGGTGAAATTGATAAAAAAAAAAAAAATTTTTTTTTCGCCGCACAGGGGGGCCATTTCACGGGGCCCCTTGGGGAGCATAAGAGGGAGGGCGGGACGGAAAAATTTATTAAACTTTTCTTTGCGTAAAGGGGGTTTTAAGTTTGATCGGGAAAATATAAATAATTTTCTTAAAACCAAGCTCCCCACAAAAAGGGATTTTGGGAAAATAAATGGATAATTATAAATTTTAAAAAACCCAAAAATCATTAAAATTAACAGATGTGATGTGGTGACGGCATTTTTTTTTTTCCACGGGTGTGTTCACAAGACTGCACACCCTGAGAAAAGGTGTTCGGTAACACCATAAAAAAAAACACAAGGATCACAAATTTGACAAATGTAAGAATTACCCCCCCTTTTTTTTCACTATCCCATCCCGAAAAAAAATTAAATTTACAATTTTTCTTGCTATATTCAAAAAAAAAAACTTTTTTCCCCTTTTCTATAAATTTTTTCCTTTAAGAAATCTTTCCAGGGCCCTTTTTTTTGCATAAGTATGGG
Organism: Chionoecetes opilio; assembly: GCA_016584305.1. Taxonomy (NCBI): domain Eukaryota; kingdom Metazoa; phylum Arthropoda; class Malacostraca; order Decapoda; family Majidae; genus Chionoecetes; species Chionoecetes opilio. The sequence continues at coordinate 88,688 of JACEEZ010015735.1, forward strand.
GAAATGTTCTTTAAAAACCACCTAATCCACAAAAAAAATTAAATTTCCACCCCTTATTTCCAAAAAAAACATGACTTTTTAAAAAGCGTGGGAAAAATCTGCCCATTGGTTTACCACACAAACTTGCTGATCCCATCAGGGGGAGGGCGAAAAAAAACTCCCATCACACAACCTGCCCTCTCCCCCGGCGCAAAAAACATTCTCCCACACTTTTATCGTACCATGGGGAACCCGCAAAATTTCCGGGAATCGCAACAAGAGGCCATTACCCACCCCTGGACTTTTTCCTACTTAGTATTTACTGCCCGGGGGAAACCCCCCAAATATCAACTACCCCGCCGCGGACTTTTACGTCCGCTAAAGCTCTGCCCCTGGCGGGGGCAGCAGAAAGTTTTTAAAATAGCCCCAAAACTTTCCCTGCCCGGGGGCATGGGGGTAAGGGGAACAACGGGGGCTTTGCAGGTGAACCGTGGGTTTCGTTTCCCCAAAATGTAAACAATAAAAATGCGGGAACATCCCTGCCACCTGGCGGGAGGCAGCAAAAGTGTTCAATAGCCCGAATGTTCCTCCCCACCGGGGGCCAGTGGGGGTAAAGGGGACTGACGGAGGCAGTGCGGGAAAAAACCTGGTGCCCGGGGTGCCCAAATGAAAGAAATACGCCCGGGCTGGGGCATGCTGCCACCTGGCGGGGGCGGGGACACTGACCGGGGGTGATAATTTACGCTGGGAAACCGCTTTTAAAACGTATATAAAAAAAAAAAAAAAAAAAAAAAAAAAAAAACCCGGGGGGACTCTGACATACCCCCGGACCTTGGATTTTGTCCGGCCAAATCCGAACCCGGGGAAAAAGGAAAAGGGGGTTGTGTGAAATATCAAATAAATTTTTCCCCATTAAAAATTAATTAAAATCCCAATTAATCCATTCCACCCCCCAAAAAAAAAACACCCCAATTTTTTGTTAAGTTTTTTTTTAAATAAAAAAAACTTTTTTAAAACTGACAAATATTGTATAAAAACAAATAAAAAAAAGAATGTAAAGAAAAAAAAACTGGTTTTAAAAAAGTGTATTTCCCTTTTGGAAAATCAGATGACTTGGGCTAAGGGAAGGCTGGCGGAGGTGGGGGAGTTTGGAGGAGTTTTTTTTTGTGTTTTTTTCGGGGGTTTTCGTTGGGGCCCATAAACTCCCCGCTTAATTTTTAAATTTAAACTTAATTTAAACCGCTAACTTTTAAATGCTACACTTTATCGCTAAATTTTAATTGCTGTTTTTTTTTTTTTTTTTCTTTTTTACTTTCGTTTAAAAATTTAATCTTTTTTCACAGATTTTTGTCCTTTTCGCCACGCTTTCCTCATTTTCATCTGCGGGGCTTTCAAAAAAAACCTTGTCCAAGGATTTTTTTTTTCCTCCCTTTAGATGTTTGGGAAATTAGTTGGGCCCAAGTGTCATTACGAAAAAACCCTTATAATCGGCACGATAGGGTTTGGGCCCCTTCCCGATTAATTCAATGTGACGAGTTTTGCGGGGGCCCCCCTTTGATAGGGGGTTATAAAAAAACAACTGTAAAAGCATAAAAACTACCCTTCCCAAGTGAAGGGGAAAGAATGTGCGGATTTGATAAAAAACTCAGCACAAATAGCACGCAGGGGACGCACCTGCATCCCCCTTCCCACCCTTTTTCACCTTTTCCTGCAGGCTCAGGGCCCGGGGCCTTCAATTTAAATTCCCTTCTGCTGGAGACCCCCTTTGCGTGATGGACCCTCCCCACCCTTGATATAAAATTTCTGTATGATGTAAACCCCAAAAACACGTAAAATAGGGGGGCCAAAATTAAAGAAAAAGGTCGGGAACCATGCGTAGGCTGCGCTGTTTTTTTGTCGCCAAAGCACCGTCTTGGATTACGAACCCCAATCCAATAAAAACTTGCTGAAATTTTTGGTTATACTATTTTTGGGGATTTTTGTTTGCAATTTTTTGCATTGATTATTATTTGGGTCCTACAAGCTTGTTTTTTTTTGAAGCAGAAACCAACCTTTTTTTTCAATTTCGACAAAAAAGGGAAATTTCGTACCCAGACAGTGTTTTGACGACATAAACACAGCCCCGCTGCCCGCCTACACGCTCTTTCCCGACCTTTGTTTACTTTGCCAAATTTTACGTTTTTGGGGGATTACTCAACAGAACTGTTTTAAAGATGTCAGCTCCATCCCCCCAAGGGTGTTTTCCGGGGCGGAAGGGGAATAAAATTTGAAAGGGGCCTAAACCTGCAGGAAAAGATAAAAAAGGAAAAAAAATACCCCATTTTAAACGACTAACGATTCCCGGGAGGGGTAACCCCGAAGAGTTTTGCAGTTAAACTTCAATATCCCGAGATACATTATTTTTTGCCGATTTTTCTGTTTCATGTTCACAAAAGGGGTTTGTGGGGCATGATATGCCCAGTAAAAAAACAGGGAGAGCATTTAGGTGGGGGGGGTTAGGGGAAAAAGAGTGGTTGGGTAAACCAGGTGGCGTTTTTTGAAGCCCCGATTTCCCCCCCCCGGAATGAGCCCCTTTAAAATCCACTCGAAATTTTCTGCACCGTCGAGTTTGGGCCCAAAAAAACCCACATGCCCCGTCCATTAACCCCTACCTTCGATGTGAGTTAGGGGGGACACAGGGGGCGGCATGAGCCCTAATCACAGGCTCCCCTATAAAAAATCCTGCCTGCGCCCCCACGGGCGGGGGGCCAACCATCACAGCCCTCGAGTGAGCCTCCAGGGCCCACATCCCCCCCTTGGGGTCACTGCCTACACGCCTATAGGCAAAAGGTGTGTGTGTGTTTTATATATATATATATATATATATATATAAAAATATATAAAAACACAAAACCCCGTTTTCCCGGACTAAAAGGGGGAGCACTGGCCGGAACCGCAAAAGTCCCCGGGGGTTTTCAAAAGCCCGGAATTATCCCAAAAAAAAAAAAAAAAAAAAAAAAAAAAAGTGAGCCATTACCCCCCCCCGACGTTTATCCTACTCTTTGTTTTTTTACCCGTCCGGGAAAACCCCCAATATCAAAACCCCGCCCCCAGATTTTACGTCCGCTGAGCATGCGGCCCCCCTGGCGGGAGGCACAGGGAAAATGTTCAATATTTTTCAAAGGGGGCGTTCCTGCAAACCCGGGGCGTGGGGGCAGGGGGCTAACGGGGGGGGGTGGGAGGGGGAACCGTGAGTGTCCCTGTGCCCAAAAGTAAACAATACGACCGTGAGCCCTGTGCCACCTGGGGGGAGGGGAGCAGAAAAATATTCAATATCTCAAGAGACGTTCCTACACCAGGGGCAGTGGGGGGCCGGGGACTAAAAGGAGGGCCCCTGCAGGTGAACCTTTGGTTTTCGTGGCCCAAAAGTAAAAAAATCGACTGCGGGGGCATGCCCGCACCTGGCGGGAGGGGGAGCAGAAATGTTCAATGTCTCAAGAGACGTTCCTTTCACCAGGGGGCAAATGGGGGTCAGGGGACTAACGGAGACTGTGGGAGGTTTTAACCGTGAGTGGCGTGTGTCCCAAAAGTAAACAATACGACCCCGGGGGATGCTTTCCACCTTGGGGGGAGGCAGCAGGAAAAATGTTCAATGTCCCCCAAGAGATTTTCCCGCACCAGAGGCCCGGGGGGACTCAAAAAGGGGGGTCCAAAAAAAAAAAAAGGGGACCCTGCAAATGAACCGTGAGTGGCGTGTGCCCAAAAGAAACCCAATTTCGGACCCCCTGAGCATTTCTGCCACCTTGGGGGGGAGGCGCGGGGCACTGACCCGGGTGACAGGGGAAAATTTTGGACCGCCGGACAACTTTGGGCAATTTTACGAAAAGGGGCAGGGATTTCAAAGAAAAAAAAAAAAAAAAAATTTTTAAATTTTTTCTGGAACGTGACTTTTCCCCGGACCTCGATTTTTTCCGGGAAAAACCGTATCCGGGAAATGGAGGGCCCCGGGGGAAAACGGAAATTTTTTTGTGTATTATATATAATCCCGGGAGGGGCCCGTTTTTACAGCATTCGATAACGGAATCCGATTATACGAGATGGTTTTAAAAAATTTGGGGCTATTTTCAAAAATACGAGATCGAAAACCAATGTTACGACCTTCAAAATGGGGTGAGTAAAATTTCCAAATTTTTTTACTAAAATAAAAATTTCAATTATTTACCCAAAATTATAAAAATTTACTGACTACCTATATGATTTTACCTAAGGTTTTACGATAATCAATTGAAAAAAGTGCAGACTGGCCAAAGTGCTCGAGACCCGGTATTAGCAGAGGTAGGAAGTTCCAGGGTCGCCCTTTTTATTGGGTTTTGGGGTTTTTTTTTGAAATTTTCATTCTCTAGGTGAAAGTAACATATGATTGATTTGGATGGATACATTCATTTTATAAAGAAAAAAAGTGATGAAATACAAGCAAAGGGGCTCATCCCCGTTTGGGGGAAACGCGGCCCTTTTGGGAGCAGCAAGGGGCAGCATGACCGCCCATAAGCCCCTGAGGTTTTTTATCAAAAACCCTAGACCAAAGGGGGATAAGGGTGTCCCCTTTGGTAATATTTAGGGAGGGGAGCGAGAAACCCCCTTTTTAAAACCTATGTCCCTGGGGGATATCCTATGGTGGGTATCACAGGCCTGGGAGTTTGGCCTGTCCCTTTAGGGAAGGGAAGGGAGGCGGATGACGGGGTTTTTTACTCAAAAATTTTGAGTGGCGGCTGGGCCCCTTTGGGGCCGCCACCTTTCCCCCGCCCCCTGAGGTTTTTGGGGAGGCTTTTAAAAGTCCCTTTTTACTCGTTATTATACCCAAATTGGTGATTATGGTGAGATTTATATACACGTTTTCCTTATCTAAATCAATGTGCACCGTGTGTCAAACCTTTAAAAAAAGGGTGATTTAAAGTGTTTTTTGATGAGGGGACTGCTGGGGCAGTGAGTGACTGAGAAATTTTTGCCGTGGCCCCCCCGCCCCATAAAAACAAAAAATTTACTTTTAAAACCCACATACACACCTTCTTTAAAACCAAAAAAACTAGCAACACAGGCTTTTTTCTTATAATTTTACAAACTGATACTTAAAAAGCAAGCATTTCCCAATAAAACGATAAATTTGTTTTGAATGACGGGGAAAAAGGAAGGGGGAGAGGCAGCTGGCATGCCATTCTTGCCCGGAAATATGTCTCGGCGATTGTGATTGGGCGAGGGGGTTTTAAAAACGTTTTTTCATTGGCTGGTGACTGATGAGAGGGTGATGCATAATTTATGGTTTTTTTGGTTTTAAATTTAAAGTGCAGTTATGTTATTTTGTTTGCTATTTTCTCTTTCAAATGGTTTTTTAAAAGAATAGGTAGTACAGTGTAGGTAAATAAGACGCTGTGTGTTTTTTTTGTTTGCTATAGTTTTTTTTAGCTTGAAAAACATGTCTTTTTTTTTTTTTTTTTTTTTTTTTTTTTTTTTTTTTTTTTTTTTTTTTTTTTTTTTATAATTGAGGGGTCCTGGAACCAAAACCCATATTTTTCCATTAGTTATGGGGTTTTTGTTATACGAGTTTTTCGCTTTTCGAGTATCCCCGGTGGAACCTAACTGCTGTAAAGTTTTTAGGGCCTCCCGGGATGTATATATAATTATTTTATTATATATATATATTTTTATATAATATATATATAATTTATATATATATATAATATATATTATATTATTAAAATATAAAATAAAATTTTACACAAAACCTCGGAAATTTTCCCCGGGCCCCATTTCCTTGGGTAAACGGGGGGTTTGCCCGGGCAAAATCCGGGTCCGGGGATATGTCCCGAGTCCCAGGGCAATTTTTTTTTTTTTTTTTTTTTTTTTTTAATGCCTGGGGCCTGTTCGTAAATTAAAAGTTTTTCCGGGGGGGTCCAGCGTTTTCCCCGGGGGCCCCTGGTCAGTGTCCGCACCTCCCGCCCAAAAGGGGGCAGCATGCTCAGCATCCCTATTGTTTACATTTTGGGGACACGACACTCACGGTTCACCTGAAATGCCTCCGTCAGTCCCCTGAAATCCCCCTGCCCTGGTGCAGGAACCTCTCTGAAAACTATTGAACACTTTTTTGCTGCCCCCCCGCCGGGGGGCAGCATTTCCAGGGGGTTTGTATTGTTTAAATTTTGGGGACACGACACTCACGGTTCACCTACCAGGGCCCCGTTGTCCCCTGCCCCCCCCCCCCCTGGTGGGAGGAAAGTCCCCCTTTGGGCTTTTTGAAAAACTTTCCCCGCTGCTCCCGCCAGGGGGCAGCCTGCTCAGCGGGCCCAAAGTTTTTCATTTGGGCACCCTTCACTCACGGTTTTACCTTTTCACAGCTTCCATTATCCCCTTTACCCCCACTGCCCCCCCGGGGCAGGAAAAGTCTTTTTGAGACTATTTAACCCCTTTCTGCTGCCTCCCCCAGGGGGGCCAGCATGCCAGCGGAAAATAAAAGGTCCGCGGCGGGGTATTTTATATTGGCCGGGGTTTCCGGACAGTAAAAAAATAGAGTAGGAAAAAACGGGCCCGGGGGTGGGTAATGGCAATCAAAGTTTTTTTTTTTTTTTTTTTTTTTTTTTTTGATTTTTCCCCGGGGCTTTTTTCGGTTCCCCACCAGTTTCTCTACCTATTAGTCCGGGAAATCCCAGGTTTGTGGGGTATATTTCAGGGCCCCCCAAATAACGGACTAAAAGGGGGGGGGGGTGGTCCGTTAAAGGGGATTTTTTCCCTTTTTTAGCCCAGGGGGATTTTCCCCCAAAGGGTTTGGAAAAAAATATGAAAAAACGGGAAAAAATTTTGAAATAAAAGAAAAAATAATCACAAAAAACCCCCCCAGGGGCTGGTTTTACTATGTTGGGGGGGTAAACAGGGAAATGGGACACTTCTTTAAATTTGGGTTCCCTCCTACACTGAAAAAAAAATGAGAAATAATTTAAACCAACCAAACCGTGTAAACAGTCAAGCTCAACTCTAAATGAAAGAAACCAAAAAATTTCACGAAGGGGGCCAAAAATTTAAGCCCTGGCTCCAAAGGTATTGCTTATTTTCAGACTAATGCTCATTTTATATAAAATTTATGGTTGTGAAGTACAGTTTCTATAAACCGTGGGCATTAATTTTTGGTCAGTGTACACTTTCGTGTCACCTTAGATAAGGGGTGATTTAGGGTGTTTTAGGTGACAGGGAGACTAGCAGAAGCCACGCCATAACACTAAAGTCACTATTTTAAAAAAAAAATTTCCCCTCCTACGTGTACCACTAAATCCTAGCAAAAAAGGCTCCTTCCTTAAATTATTTTAAACTTAAAAATGTGGGCACTAAAACTCCTTTTAAAAACCCCAAACATTTTCCCCAAATAAAAAGAAAAATAATACCAAATTTTGTTTGGGTTTACAAATTTGAGCCCCCCGGGGATAAACGGTCTAATAGCACAAAAAAAAAAAAAAAAAAAAAAAAAAAAAAAAAAGTCATGCAAATGGAGTCCTTTTGAATCCGAAGTTTCCCTTACACGAGGTCCGTTATATCGAGGTTTGATGGGATAATATATATATTATATTATATATATAATATATATTATATATATATATATTATATATTTTATATATATAATATTTTAATATATATAGTTTTTAAAATAATTAAAATATATTTTATATATATATATATATATAGAATTATTATATATATTTTATTATAAATAAAAAAAATTTAAAAAAAAATTTGTCTTTGCCATGCCGAGTTATATCCAAAATTTCCCAGTTATTTGTGGGCCGGGGTTTTAAGGGTTTTTTCTGTATATAGCGCAAAAAACACGACCAGTTGCCCAAATTTTTTCCCCGGGTGTTTCCTTTTAAATAAACTCTTAAAATCTCTCCCACATGCCCAACCCTTTCCCTTATCTCCCCTTGTAGAGAAACCTCCTCCGCCTCTGGCCCCCTCCCCAGTACCCAAAATTTCCCGCCCAAAACCCCTTTGGATGCTGCTGCGTCTCTAGCTCCTTTAACTCCTCCCCTCGTCCGTTCCTCGGGGGCTCCTCGACGAGCTCGTTCACGTCCCCCCTTCATCCACCTCCAGGCCCCCTGGAAATTTCCTAGGGTCACAAAAATTTGTTGTTGGATGTTGTGGCGTCCCCTTTCGCCAACCCAGTTTGGGGGCATATCTGAAGCTGCTCTCAATTTTGGATTTTGGCCCCGCAACTCAAACAAAAAAATTTACCGAGCGACTGCTCTTAAATTTGGAAAACTCGTAAGTTGGTGCCCCGTAAGTCAGGTACCAGGGTAAAGTGCCATACGCAAAAAAATATATCGAAAAACCCTAAATTTTTCCAATACAGGTTTAAAATTCCCCCAAAATCGGCATCCCAAGACTCGGCAAACCAAAACTCGGCTTTTGGTTTTCCCGGGTTTTCCAAAACACGGGAGGAAAAACCCAAAAAACCCCAGGTAGTTTGGCCCGGTCCCGGCCCCTAGGTGCCACCACACTAGGCCGCTTGGGTTTTTCCCCCGTTTGTTTTTTTGTTTTGGTTTAGGGGTTTTTTTGACTGTAGAGTTTTTTGTACACTGGTTTTTTTTTGTGTCCCTTTTTAAAAAGGTCTGTTATTGGGAGTATGGTCCCAAACGTCCCAAAAGTGATTTTCATGCTTTTTTTTTCCCCTTAATATATCTACTTCTAAAAGTCGGAAAATTCCATTTCTAGCTCCCGGGGCTGGGTCCCGAGGTTGCAGAGTTTTGGGGAAATTTAACCTGTATTTCTTTTAAATTTTTCTGTGGGTTTACGTGCTTCTGGATTATCTTTGGGGGGGGAAAGGGGTTTCCTTTTTTTGGGGGCGTCCCCCAAACCAAAGGTGCGTCCCCCCTGGATAGTAAGGGGGAGCGTTTTTGGGGGCTCGGGGGGGTTTTCAGATTTTGAAAGCGGATTATTTAAAAAAAAGCTGGGCTGGGGGAAAAAGTTATAACAATTGTTGATAACTAAAAAATGGCCCATATTTTTGACTGCATTAAAACAGGAAATTTAGAAAAAGGGTTTTGGGCGATTACTTTTAAAACAAAGAACATTATAATAGCATACTGTGGAGGATTTTGGTGGCTGGGAGGCAGGCAGCAAGGTGGTTTGCAGAGGGATGGTGGTGGTGGTTTTGGGGGGTTTTTTTGGGGTGGGCAGGGGGTTAAGGCCCAAACAGTTCATTTTAAACACCCTCAACATGGTGTGGTTTTTCCCAGTTGTCCCTTTACCCTTCCTCTTTAAAAAATTATCCTCCTCACCTTTAATTTTCCCCTCGGTGTTTCATGTCCCGGCCCAAACTTCTTAAAGATAACCCCGAATCAAGCAAGGAAGCGTTTTTATTGACATGATTAAAGAATTGCTCAGATCTATAATACATGAAACTTGCATTGAAGAGTTTGAGGCAATGGATAGAGATATAGTTGGAAGCGTATCATCGACCGTCTAACCTTATATGACATTATGGGAAAATCTGACGTTAAACAGGAAGATGATGGATGAGATTATATAATACATGAAAGTTAATTTTGTTATCATCTGATGTAGACTTGTGGTTGGGAATAGTCACACACTGAAAATTATTTATAAAAACATAGCTAATGAAAAAATCAAGGCTTCCATTCCAAGCTCTACCTTTGATCACCCATAATTTGCACAAAATCATAGTAAAAAAATATTAAAAAATCTTACAAGTGTTAAAAGCCTACAATTTTGAGGCGCTTTAAGGCTACAGTACCTTGCAGAACAAGGGATAATAATAATTAGTGCAATCAATCTTTTGAAGTGCTAAAGTTGTTATTTCCTTTCTATGGCAGGATAAAGAAAACATATTATAATATTAACCCTTTGAGACCCAGAACGTTATTTCCATTGTAAATTGGGTAGGCCATTAGATGATTTTAATAGATATAAGCAATATTTTATACATATGACCTGTTTAGTATCCTTGGGCCATTTGTAAAATTTTGGGATATTAAGGTTTCTTTTCCCTAATTTTTATGGTTTAAAAACCCAAAAAATTTTTATATAGCAAAGGAAATATCTGGGCATGAAGGGGTTAGTAAGTACAGGGCAAACCTATAAGCTACTAAGTAAAATTATAAGAGAAGCATTGAATCACTTGGATGAGAAGATGGTGAGAGAAGGAACCCATCATTGCCCCGCCAAGGTTTCCAGAGGGGGGAGTACAGATAAATTAAATTTTAAATTTTAAAAGATTTTGGGGGGAAAAGGGGAAAAAGGCCCGAAGAAAAGGAAGGTTTTTTACCTCACCCCTGTTTAAAGGAAAAAGGGGAAAGCACTGATGTGGTTTGGGGGACAGAGGTTAGAGGCTGTTGAACATGGGATTTAAAAAGGGTATATAGGGGTAATATAGAGGGGGGTTTTTTTGAAAAGTCCTTTAAAAGAATCACATTTAAGATCGGACTGCCCCCAATTTTTACTTTAGACTGGAAAGGCAAAATATCGATGCAATCTTCATCACGGGGACACCTGCAGGAGAAAAAAGGGGAAGAAAGGCTATATATGTGTTTGTGGATTTTGGAAAAGGCATTTTTGGAAAAATGCTTCCCAAACATTTGGTTTCTGCCTTAAAAAGTAAGAAAAAAGGGGTTATTTTGGGGTTTTCTATTTTTGGGGGTTCAAAAAAAGCAGCAACTGAGAGAGGACCAAGGTTAAGAGACCTATCATATAAGGAGATAGACTGAGCAGATCGAATCTCCCCAAATTTAGATGAACGAAGAGATAGAGATCTATTAGCAGTCTTTGGCCTTTTCCGCCACTATGTACTTGGGACCTTTGATCTGGAATTATCTCCCTCAGCTTATTAAGAATGCTCCCTCTCTCAAATTATTTAAAAGTAAACTTAAATATTATCTCCTGGACTTGTAGCCTATAAGCCAGTCTCATATTTTTTTTTATCTTCCCTTTACTTTCTCCTACTTCATCATCTCTCCTCCCCTTCTTCTGTATGTGTACCCTTTATTGCATATTATTGGAGTTTGTTATTGCATATTTTCATACTTTTTACTATTTTGTATTTTATATTTCGTATTTTGTATTTTTTTTACTTTGTTCTCTTAATCTGCTTAATTGCTTACTCATAATCTACTTGTTTTTCTCATAATTTGTTTTTGAGTTCGTATGTATTTTACTCTTTGCCTGAAAAGTTCTGCTTATTATAAAGGCTGGCCTTCTAAGTTATAAACAAACATTATTGTATTTCTGCGACTATTATTAAATGTTTCAAAAAAAGTCTACAGAGCCCTGAAGGGGATTGGATCAAGTGGATGAAGAGGATCTGCCTGTAAGAAGTTTCAGCAATACAAGAGAATACAAAAAGAAACTGAGGAGGAGAACCACTTGCAGGAGGGATGTCAAAAAACACATCATAACATCATCATCTTTCTGTTTAACATCAGATTTTCCCATAATGTTGTATGAGGTTAGAGGGTCGATGATACACTTCCAACTATCTCTATTCATAGCCTCAACCTCTTCAATGCCCAATGCTGCCAGATCCTCTTCAACACACTGCTTCCATGTCTTCCTTGGCCTGCCCGGTGGATGGCGACCTGGCACTTTCACTCCAACAGCTCTCCCCGAAAACACACAGCATTCCATATATAGAAGTACGGGAACTTGAAAAGAACTAGATACAGAAAAGGGTCCAGACAAGGAGTATGAATTCATAAGCTCAAGGCAAAGATGGATAGAAATATATATGGAGACATGACAGTACAAGAGAAAGAGGAGAGGAGAGAAGGTGGTGAGGCATTGGGGAGAGCTGCTGAAGTGGAAGGTCGCCGTACACCGGGCAGGCCAAGGAAGACATGGAGGCAGTGTGTTGACAAGGATCCCTCTAACCTCATAAGATATAATGGGAAAATCTGACGTTAACCCCTTCAAGCCCAGATCTTTCCTTTGGTATATAAAAATCGTCTGTTGTTAGCCATGAAATCACGAAAAGTAACTAAATATACCAAATCAACTAGTGGACAAGGATACTAAACAGGTCATATCTATAAAATATTGCTTATATTCACTAAAAATTGTCTAATGGTGGCCAAATTACAATGAAAATTACGTTCTGGGCCTCAAGGGATTAAACAGAAAGATGATGATGATGATGATGGAGACATGAGTGTACAAACATGACTTCTTTCCTGCATGTCCTCACAATTGAGTCAAAAAAATACTCATACCTGAATTCTTTTCTGAGTACCGAGCTTCTCAACTTGCTCGAGCGTGTCTTTGAAGGATAAGTTAGAGGCGAGTCGGTGGGCCCAGTGCTCAAACTTCTTCAGTAACTCTTTTATATCCTTCTGCTCATGACCTTTGCCCTTGAATTTGTGGTTTTGGAATGCTTTGTGGAGTGCAAAGATGCCCCTCGGTCCTGCAAGCCTGAAACAACCAATATGCTCCTCACAATAAGAGAATCAGGGTTTGATAATAAGCCTCTCAATCCTATAAGTCTGGAAATCTGTCAAAGGATCACATATGCTAAGATATTAATGAGACAATGACTTGGTAATACAGTTGTGACTCTAGAGATACTGCAGCGGCAATTGATAAGGTAACCGAATGGCCTTTATTTGATTTATTGTGTGTATCTTTCTCATCATATTTTTGTCCATGTAATGAAATGCCACTCTAATATTCTTCAACCTGTATGTATCTCCCAAATATTTTATTTATATGTTTTTCTGGTTGTAGGTTACTTTGCATTATCACTCCCAGGTCCTTTTCTTCATGAACCTCTGTAATTACGTAATTTCCCATTTTATATGGCCATTTATATCTCTTAACTTTTTCCAATTTCCATCACATGACACTTATTCACATTAAATTCCATTTCCCATCTTCTACTCCATTCGCAGATCTTGTTCAGGTCATTTTGTAGCGTTTCACAATCTTTATTTATAGCTTTTTATTTCTCTTAATAGTTTTGCATCATCCACAAACAAACTTAGGAATGTGTGTGTTTGTGTGTGCGTATCTTACCTACGTTCATTAAGTATGAGTCGTGGTCTTTGCACATTTTTCTTTTCCTTGATGGGTTTACCTGCTGCTTCTACCTCGTTTTCTGCTTCTCCTACTGCTGAAAAACCAATGAAAGATACACTTGTAAACAATTCACCACTACCCACTCTTCTCTTTTTCTTATTACCTTCCTCCCATCTATTCTTCCTTACTCTTTCCTTATAAACACACACACACACAGAGAGAGAGAGAGAAATAAGAGACTTAGTGACACTATATGAAGTGATAAATGATCTGGAAGAAGTTAACAGAAAAGACATGCTATTAAGAGGTAAAAAAAAAAGCTGAATTCAAGGGGACAGGTAAAATATTGACACAAGGGGAATATTTTAACAACAGAAAAAGGTACAGGTTCCCCCAACAGCAGGAGATACGCCTGAAATGGACTATACTAGAAGAAGAGGTGATAGCAGCAAGAAGTGTGCATCAATTCAGGGGAAAAACTTGATTAACATAGATATGGAAACAGATCCACAGGAGTGTAGCTTAGGCCCTATATGCTACAACTAAGGCAAACACACACACACACACACACACACACACACACATGCAAGAGAGATATCAAGAAGTTTAACTTCCCATACAGATTAATTGATCTGTGGAATAACCTGGATAAGGAGGTGGTACATGCCAAGAATATTCATGACATTAAAACCTAACTGGATAATAGTAGTTTTGGAGACAGGACAGTACTAGCTAACTCTTTTCCTGTAAATCACAACAACATGAATACACACCTCCCTCTTCCTGCCTCCTGGCCTCCTCCGCGCCTAAGATAGGCTGCTGTTCCTCTCTGCCCAGCTCTGTGTCTGACCCGCCAGCACTCCCATTCTCCCACTCAGCATGGAGATCCCCGTTATCATGCGCCATCCCTGGAAAGAAAGAAATAACATTCCATTATTATAGACTTGTGCGTTATGCTGAGTAAGGAAACCTAAACGTAACCTAACCTAGCTATTATTATATATAAATAAGTGCTATATTTTTCTACTTTTTTAGTTTCCGCAAGTGAATAAGTATTGCACATTATGCTGAGCCGGAAATGATACAGAAAAAGTAACCTGCAAGGCCTGTGGAGCCCGCCAACTCCTGTGGTATATTAACAAGCAAAAAATACTAATAACGGCGGGAAGCATATTCCCGTATTCTGGAACAGTATGTCGCGTTTACTCTTGTACACGTTAGGTTACGGTTAGGTTTCCTGAACATAGTAAGGGGTAAAGATTTGTTTTATCGCCCCCTGCCATATCTCGCTTACTACCTTATGAAGGACTAAACTTTTGTCATACATGTCTTCTACTAAGCTTCAAACCTCTTGGAAAGCTGTTACTTTGGTCAAAATCACGAACAAAAATGATATAATAAGAATAAATAGCCCCACCGTCTAGACTGTGCTGATGGCGACGACGGAGTAGCAACTTATTTATTCTTATTATATCATTTTGTTCGTGATTTTGACCAGAGTAACAGCTTGCCAAGAGGTTTGAAGCTTAGTAGAAGACATGTATGACAAAAGTTTAGTCCTTCATAAGGTAGTAAGCGAGATATGGCAGGGGCGATAAAACAAATCTTTACCCCTTACTATGTTCAGGAAACCTAACCGTAACCTAACGTGTACAAGAGTAAACGCGACATACTGTTCCAGAATACGGGAATATGCTTCCCGCCGTTATTAGTATTTTTTGCTTGTTAATATACCACAGGAGTTGGCGGGCTCCACAGGCCTTGCAGGTTACTTTTTCTGTATCATTTCCGGCTCAGCATAATGTGCAATACTTACCAAAATTACCAATTTTACCAAAACTACAACCACTAAACACTTTTTCTTTATCAAATATCCAACTCATCAAGACTTAATACATTCTGATCGTATCCATGTGCTATTCATCTCATACTACACGATTGTACAAGGTGTATATATTGAGAACTCACTTAATATGCTGAGAAGTCTTTGCAACCGCTTCCTGCTGTCAAGCTGTCCCTAGATGGTGCAGGCTGGTGGCGCGAAAATTGTAAACAAACCAGGGATGTGAACTTTTGTAACCCACATTATCGTACCGAGCCTGATCTTGATCTAGATCTTGATGTTACAGGTGGCCTAGTTTAGAGTACCTTAATAAAAATTAAGAGTAGTGACAACTCGATTTGTGGGCGCCCTCTTAGCGCCAGGGCCTCTTCGTTCACCCAAGACTTGGGAAGTTCTCAAGGCATGACCCCTGGCCTATGGAAAATAAGCTAGGATCAGTTTTCCACTT
Source organism: Chionoecetes opilio (assembly GCA_016584305.1). Lineage (NCBI taxonomy): Eukaryota > Metazoa > Arthropoda > Malacostraca > Decapoda > Majidae > Chionoecetes > Chionoecetes opilio. Next base: position 103,996 of record JACEEZ010015735.1, read on the forward strand.
TCTTACATCCCACTCAAGGCCTTCTCCATCACCGTTCATCATCTTCCATTCAAAAACATTCGGTCTTCCATCTATCAGTTGGTACATCCACCAAAATCGCAATCCACTTTTATCTACCATTTTTTGGCATCGCTTCCCCCATTTAAGGCCTCTTCCATTTGTGCCCAAGTTGCATGAACCACGGGGGGCATTTTGGAACACTACTAAGACCATCTTAGGGGACTAAGACCATCTTAGCGCTAGTTGGACATTTTCGGATGCAAATTTTGCTCCGCCTAAGACAGTGCAGCGAGTGTAGGCTAAGGCAGGGTTGGGGTCGTCTTAGCCCGCAATTTTCTCCGTCACCATAACAACAATGGTTATATTATTGGTTATATATTATATATTTTAGACTGTATATAGTATATTAGGCTGTATAATACACTATGTATATATATATATATATATATATAGGTGTGGGCTATATATGTACTATATATATAGGGGTGGCCCAGCAAACATGGGCTATGCGGGCCTGTGTCGGCTTGTGCCGGGTACGTATCGGC